>JAVCKT010105209.1:0-25456 GCA_032273925.1 Rhynchotus rufescens
GGGGATTTTTTCTTTGCATTCATTTTATTACTTTGTTAGCTTCATTTGTTATTTCTCTCTACATTTCATCCAGTAGAAAAGTTTCTGAGGGAACTATTTTCTTTAGAATTTCCACAATATCCATAGCATCTATCAAGGATTTATTGCTTCCCATTGATGTGCAGAGAACTTGTCATCATTTCTGATTTTTACTGTGGATATATATTCTATAATTCTAAGTTTCATCTGTTCAGAGTAGAGACACTTTCCTGCTACAGAGGGGTAAATGTGTCATATTAATGCAGAGTACACAGCTGAAACACTAAACATTCGCATGAGATATACTGTATGCAAGCGATCTGATTTGAAATAATAGAAAGGTCTAATCCCACGAATAAATTCTTAAGATTGTTGCTACTTTTACAGATAAAATAAAGACAGGAAGCTGCAAATTGTATTTTAAAGTTATAATCACCTTGAAGAAAGCTCTAGTGTCTATGAATAACAGTCTACTCTTACTGTGTGAGGTGAAATCATAGCTATAAGGAAACTTTAAATTCTTTTTCTTTGTCTACTGATATTTTACCTATCCATTTCCCCTGCATTTCCATAGACTCTAATCATTCTGTTTGACATAGCCTTTTAGAAATGCCAAATTTTATTCTTAAGGCTTTCTTGCAAATTACATACTATTCTCTTATTATTTTCTGGTATAATCAGAGAACATGTTTGCATATAAAAATAAGAACATCCATTTAATTAATTTTTAAACTTCCAAAAATTAATGATCTTTCTTTCTTGGAGATTTTTGTCTCTGTGAATGAATAATCAAGCTATATTTCATTTAACCATTACAGGATACTCTTACCATTGATGCAACCAGAAAGTCTCTTGGCACAGTTAGAACATTTCTTTGAAAGTCTGAAGATATAAAGTGCAGTAATTATATGAGTCTGAGAAAGCCTGCATAAGTAACAAAATCCAAGGGTTTGTGATCTCTTGGATGTTTGTACTCTATACAGCAATTTGCCTTACATGGGAAAGAAAAAGTGAAGATACTATGGTAAAGTGTAGTAAACAATGTACCTGCATATGCCAGCGATAGGACAAGGAGTAATGGGCATAAGCTGAAACACAGGAAGTTCCATCTCCAGGTGAGGAGGAAGTTCCTCACTGTGAGGGCGACAGAGCCCTGGCACAGGCTGACAAGGGAGGTTGTGGAGTCTCCTTCTCTGGAGATCTTCAAAATCCGCCTGGATGCCACCCTGTGCCACAGGCTCTAGATGTGACTGCTTGAGCAGGAAGGTTGGACTAGATGATCTCTAGAGGTCTCTTCCAACCTTGAATATTCTGTGATTCTGAGATTCTGTGATATGTACATTAATTTTGATAAGAATACCTCAAGTTAGTGATACTGGAGTATATATATTTTTTAATAATTTATTTTTCCAAAGAAATATGTCTATTTGATGTAAGCAGAAAAATAATATTCTTGTTATTAATACATTTCCATTATTTCATTTTTAGAAGATATAGTATTTAATAATGCATTGCATAAGCAATGTACATTACAGTAACCAGTCTTAGTCTTTATTGTCAGTATAGTGAAGCTAGCTAATGATGTGTAGCTTGTTAATAAATACCTTAACAGAAGTGTTTCATTTTCACACCATACTCATAGAGACAATGATGGTGCTGATTTTCTGAAGCTGCTGCTACAGACTTGTAAGATCACCATTTGTCAAGTTTTAGCTAGAAAACTTTTAAATATCAAGGATTTTTTGATAAAAAAAATGATGAAACTGTCCTTGGCGAAGGGGAAAGCTCAAATAAACTGATGTGCAAAAATAAAATAAAATAAATTAAGATAAAATAACAATAAAAAAGCTAATATCAAAAGAAGCGAAGAAACTGAACTTTTAGATCAAAAAGGACTCAAAATCCCATACTATTTCTGTTTCTCTGTGTGTGTGTGTAATGTATGCTCACACATATGAAGATTAAAATGTTTTGAACTCATGGAGAAGTGGCACTAGATGAGTGGATTACTTCAATCCATTTCAGCAAGAGTCATTTTAATGGAGAGCAATCTGTCCTCAAATGACTATTGTTTTGCCTAATGAAAGATATGGCAGACACTAAGCTGTCAGATCTCTGAAACATGGATATACTGATGGATGCATTTTCAGTAATAGAATTTCTTCAAAAAAAAAATGGATTTTGTTCTCTTATAATGGAGTTATTTTCAAATTATACTCACTGAATAATTAAACTAAATAAAAATATTTTCTATATAAGAAATAACTCAAAATTGATGTAGAGAAGGAAGTTGCATCAATTTTTTATCCAGTGGATGATTATTTAATGGGAGATGGAGTCAGGTTTCATTCTCCCATTTACCTGAAAAGACTCACTTGTCCCACTGCATATTTCTAGCCATTAGAGCAGTCGGTTCTCCTGCCTATCTGGAATGCATTTTGATTATAGACTATTTTAACAGTTCAATTCAATCCTGCTATACACAATTTCTCTAATCAAGTGATAATCTGGAGCCATTCATGCTTATAAACAAATAATAGTGCAGATTTTCAGGGTGGGAAAAGCACAGAAAAAAATACCAACATACACGCTTTCCACATAGACTTCACACTGCAGTCTGTAGGACTTACAAATAACTGCACCTTTGATAATCAGATCACAGAACTGCAGGCAGAAGACATCTAAATTGCAATGTGCAGCTGAGTACTACATTTATCATCTATTCTAGAGCTGAGAGGGAAGTGAGAAACACCAAAATACCAAGGACTATAATTATGATGATCATTGTTAATCATTACTCCCCAGCTGCACGCAAGCACACACAAACACACACACACACACCCACTCACATATTTCTTTCATATTGACATCGGACAAAACTTTAGTATATATGTCATATGTATTTAAAATTGAAAGGAAGAGTGACAGGAAAAAAACAGAATCATTCTAGTCTTCCTGGATATGGAGCGTATCAATTTACTCTAGGAGGAAAACCAAACTTATAAGTTACGGGTTTATTTCCATGCCCTGGAAGAATTACTGGGCAATACATCATATATGTACTGTAACAGGAGGAAATTTCTTTTTTTTTTTCTACTTTAAAAAATATGTTCTCTAATAAAAGTGGTAAATCTCAGTGAATAGTGTTAACAGCAGGGAAATTCTTCACAGAACATTTAAAGTTATTCCATAATAGAAGTTATTAGGGCAATTTACAACAGCTACAAGACAAAGATAGGAAGTAATTAATATGTGCTTTCTACAAAATAAAGTAAAAACACAATTTGTAAGACAAATTAAATATTATAATTATAATGACTTCTAAATCAGTCCAAAATAATTTATGACAGATTTCATTTTGATATGTCCCAACAGGACTGAAAGCATTTTTCAATTCACCTAATCACATAGTGATTTGAAGAGGGGTTGTGAAAGAGAAAGATACAAAAAAAAATCTGCCTTGGAAAAATGAAGCTGAGAAAGTTTAACTGTTTTCATATTCCTTGACAGACATAGCTACATAATCTGCATTTGTCTAGAGAAATGCACTAGCTAAAAACAGAACATAATTATCAAATAAAGAAAATTCACATCTTTCCTTTTTCTCCATCAAAACCAAATCAAACAGAAAGCATTAATAGAAGAATCCTACCTATTATTTTCATTAAGTATGTCTATTGATCTGCAGGTTCGCAGAAGGGTTCGCAGTGCTATTTCTCTCTGTGGCAGCCTGTCTTTCCAAGGACAATAAATATGGATACTATCTGAACCAATATGTTTGTTTAGGAAAGAAAGACATCTAAACAAAAATTATCCTGGAAGCAAAACATAAAAACAGCCAGAAATGAAACCTTTCGAAAGAGGCAAATGCTAAACACTGCTAAGATAATGTTCAGCTGTAATATATTTTAGAAAAATGAATATGAATTTATGGATTATATCTGATACAAAATATTTTGTTGATTATTTAAATTATCTAAATATCCTGCTGCAAGACTTCTGGAGATCAATAGGGCTCTGCCTTAACCAAATAAGGTTGTTGACTATTTGTGTGCTTTTTTAAAATATTTTATCTTTTGGCTTGGAGGGGATGTGGGATGTTTTGTTTAGCTAAAATTGAAAACACAAAAGAGGAAATTACTTTTTTCATTATTATGTTGACAAGTTGAATGAAATACAGGTGCCTGAGCTGGAACTCCATAAGTACAAGATCTGAAGTAGAGCAGCTGCCAGAGCCTCTTTGATTGTGACTTCAATGAGTTTGGGATGTAAGGGGTAGCCTTTTGAACCTGGCATGTGCTTTAAGCTTTCCCAGAGAAAAAAATTGCTTCACTTTCTGCCTGGCTTCCCTGTACCCCACTACCCTGCTTGGCCTGGCTTGGCTCTTCTCTGGAGAGACTAAAAGAGCTCTAAATCCTGCCTGATATTAGCTTGTTCTCATGGTCTTGCCCATCTGATCATTTCCTGCATTATTCCCAAAAGGAGGCTTCCAGGTCAGGCCTTCCTTTTACAAAGTTCTGAGACAGCTGAACTGAGGGCTGAGACAGCACTCGTTATATGGTTGCAACATTATGACTAGAAAGACTGCTTTGTTGTGATGATAAGTGGATTTGGTGAAGGAGAGCTAGATGGAAAGTTGATTCACAGACTGGACTACAGTATTGATCTATTTAGTGCATTTTACTGCTACCTTTTGTGACGGAAGTGCTGACTGCTGGAGAGAGGTTGGCTCTGGCTCGTTTTGATGTGGCTGCTTGTCCTTGTATGTCTTTCACAGCATGCT
Organism: Rhynchotus rufescens; assembly: GCA_032273925.1. NCBI lineage: Eukaryota > Metazoa > Chordata > Aves > Tinamiformes > Tinamidae > Rhynchotus > Rhynchotus rufescens. The sequence goes on from JAVCKT010105209.1 coordinate 4,802, forward strand.
TGCTCTTCCCTGGTCCTGTGAGTTATTTCTGTTTTCCAGCCCCAGCCTGCTCTGCTGCAGTTAGCTTTGCCCTCTCTCCAAGCACCAGCAATTCTGGCTATGTTGTATTGAGAACTCCTCAGTGTAGATAACGGTTTCACTGTTGGTTTCCCACATAGCAGTTTCCTCTTGGCTTTATGACTTATTTCATCACCCAAGAAAGCTGAGAGTATTTGCACATTAAAAAAATACCAACCTTTCATCAGGGTGCACAAGAGAGAAGGATGCTTTCTCCTTTACTAGTCACACTGCAATATAACTTGAGGGAAGGCAAATAGCCTTATCACTGTTAACATTTTAGTAAATCAGAGTGGAAAACCTGGGTGCTAATGAAACTAATGGAGAGACTTTCTTCCAACAAACAGCCAAAACAGGGAGAGGAAAGGAAGATTACAACCTCTTTGGGAACCAATCAGATAGATTTTTGTGAAGCAGCTTTTTGTTACTGTAATATTTTGTTCACTCACTTTGGTATATTTGTAAGAATATGCCAGTCTTTCTGGTTAGTTTTTTAGCTCCATAATTGAATTTTCAGGTCAAAAAGAGATTGTCCCATAAATCACAGGAGAGAAGAGCCAACAGCTCATTGATAGTGGTAGTGGTAGTGGTCTTAAAATGCCAGTGACCTGGCTTCTCCCTGGATTAAACACAAGCCTCCCCAATCCAATGAGTAACCTATTGGATGATAAGTCATTCTGCAAAGGATTTGTTACAGTTAACTTTATAAAAGTTGTTTCATTTTTGTATAATTGTTCAGAAGTTCATTAGATCAGATGTTCACTGATCCTGCATGCCAGGCAAGTAGTTATAATTACCAGTATCACATCCTGTTTATCTTACATCCTGTTTATCTTAGTCTGTCTTAATGAGCCATTTCACCTTCCTTAAAAACTTTCTTCTTCTGCTTTGGGGTTTTGTTTGTATAAAATTAAGAGACTATTCCAAAACACTGAAAGTGAGTCAAAAATAGAATAAATGGTTTATTGAAAGACATTTAAGAAATCTACAGGAGTGTCAGTCCAGTGCTGCAAATATTAAAATCTGTTTCCTTCCTTCCTTCCTTCCTTCCTTCCTTCCTTCCTTCCTTCCTTCCTTCCTTCCTTCCTTCCTTCCTGAGGTTATAAATATAGCAACATAAGTGATCTTTCTGCATTGTTTTCTGATCTTAAGTCTAAATATGAATAAATAAGTCTATGAATAAGGGAAAAGCAAAACTTTACTCCATTTTATGGAAGCTAAGGCCAATTTTAGTTTCAACTACTCCCTGCACACTTTGCTCCTTGGCAAGAATAAACAAACCCCAAATACAAAACCCCAATAACTTTGGTTAACACTTGTCAAGTGAGTTTTTTTTCCCATAACTTCACAATTTGTGATCCAATTTTAAATGAAGCCATTACAATTCAGTGGTAGATTCTGAAGATTTTGGTAAGCACAACAACATTTAAGTCAGTAAAGACTCAAGGAATTTGCTGTTGAAAAATTATTTACAGTGCCTAGAGATGTGGTGTGAGAAGCATGAGTCAAAGCATTTCGAGCTGAGTTTATCATTTGAAAAATGTAAGGGGAAAAAAATGAATACATAAACATGTAACAAAAAAAAAAGTTTTATGAAGTGTAAGCTTCTTATATCCTCCATCCTCCATTATTAACATTATAATTTGTAATAAAGATCCTCCCTAGCAACCCCAAATCTCTGCTGCCTCATGAGGCTGATATGTTTTGATGTCATTAGAACTTCAGTTTTCCCTCTTGTATCATTAAACCTAGCTATCAAGGCTAACCAGGGCAGATACTCCTTGCAACCTACTCGTTTCTATCCAACAGCCATATTTGCTTGCCTTTTAAGAGACCTCTTTTTTATTGACTATTCTTGGACACCAGGACATGACACAGCAATACAACATACAGATCATTTCTCTCGCTTCTTTCTGAAAGACTCATGAATCATGTTTCTATATTTTGTATTCTAATTAGCACATTCCTTGCTTAAGATATTTGCATGCCTTCCCTGCTTATAAAGAAAGTTTAATTTGAAACTGACTTTGTAGAGACTCTAACATGAATTCAGAATACATCAGAAATCCATTTGGAGGATAAGGGCTCTTCAGACCCCTGCTTTAGTAGTAGAAGACTGTACTTTTTTCCTTTCTTTTCTTTTTTTTTTTCACCACAGAAAACCCCACAGAAGCCTAGTGGAATTTATCACTTAAAAGCTTATAGAATCAGAGAAAAATGCATCACACAAAACATCTTTGTTAGCTAATGTTCATATTCATTCTCTGTGTATCACTTTTTCAAATTAACAGTCATTCCTGTCCATGCCTTCAAATTCTGAATCTTTATATGTACCTGATATTTTTGAAGGCATTGTATTTTATTGTCTGTAGGATCATCTTTTAGCATCACACAGTTCAAATCTGGATGAAAGACAGAAGGCTCCCCATATAAAATTAAAAAAAATAATTCTGAGATGGTGCAGTGCTTTGTCATTGCAGTACAACACAGGTCATTTCTACCATTTGTTGCTACCAAATGGCACGCCAGCGGTGGAATCTACAGCTTTCTTAATTTTTCCTTCAGCAGCAAGTATCGTTATCACCTTTGTTTGTGAAGCAGCATTTCACAGTATCATTTTAAAATCATTAGAACCTCAAAGAGGAGACTCTGCCTAGGCTTCACTCAGAATTCACTTTCTTGGGCGCCACAAAGATGACAGAAGTACTGTTAGTAATGTGTATGCTTGCCATACAGCCTGCATTTTTATCATGGAACAGCTCAGCACAATGTTTCCTGTCTGCCCTGCTAGCAAAGAGCAGACTGCTTACTTAATGATCCAGAGCCTTTGCAGTACACCTGCTCCAAAGTAGTTCCTTTATGAGGATCACTAGGCTGCCATGTGGTTTATTTGATGTAACCAGTTCACATTGACATCTCTTCGTGCTTTAACCTCAGTGCATTCTTTGAGCACTTCAGCATCTGCAAAATCCAGGAATCTGTCTTTCTCTGTTTGACACAGTTTAAGCAGCTTTTATTAAAGCTGCACAGTGAATTATACAACAGACATGTATAAGAGCCTTCAATTACATACATCACTGGTAACTCAGAGCTGTTAAGTTAAAATGGCCAATGATGTAGATTGGATGGCAAAGATGAATTACTGACATTACAAACAGCTAGAATTTTATAGGAAAGAAATACCCTTTTTTTTTTCTTTCTCACAAGCTGAATAATCAGTATAATACATCCTATAAATGACCAAAAAAAACCAACCAAACAAAAATTTTTAAAAAAAACAATTCTTTCTGACAGGCAGCTCCCATAATGTGCGTAATCCTGTGCTGTATACACATAATATTTTTTTTTGAAAAAAAAAAAATCCTGCTCCTTCCTTAGGCTAGATTATGGAGTAAACTTCTACACAATACATATGCTGTGCTTCAGAGTGACTGACAGTGGTTTATCTCCTATTCATTCCTCCTGGTCCTTCGAGAGGGTCCCGGGGGCTCTCTCCACCGTACCTTCCCACTGACTCTACCTGACATGAACATCTACAAGGATGGAGACGAGGAAAACAAAAGATTTCAAAGGGTCTTTTTGGGACAAAATATCTCCTGGGACAAATGCTCACGTGACAGCAAATTACACCTTGTTTTCTGGATTTGAAAAAGCTATGTTACTAGCCATGTTAAAAAGTTCTATGCTGTTATCCCTTGTCTGGGGATGTGTGGGATTTGCTGAAGCTCTTGTTTTCAGATATAAGCATTACCTCCTGCTTTTCACTTCTGTTCAAAGAGTCTGCAGTACAGGAGTACCAGAGATTTTCCAGTACAGGAAAATCCTGACAAATACAGGAGGGATTGGAAGCATAAATAAAATAAATATTATTTCATCACATTAAAGGAGGCATTATATACAACACATTAAAGGGGGCATTATATACAACACAGGAGAACCAAGTATACTTATCTGAAAGTTTGAAAAAAGTTCTGATGAAAGCAAGTTAGCTTCTCCAGGGAAAAAAAATTCTTTGATTGCTGCTATTCTTTGATATTACCAAATGTCAGGAGAGAATTAGAAAAAGAGGGAAGGTATTTATAATTCTGATGAAGCAGTAGGTGTTGAAAACTTTATATGCGATTGCATAGTATGCTGTGGTCTAGACAGCTAATGACTGTTGTCTAGCAGATTGAGCAGTCAGCTTTGCACGAGCCGCAAGCCTCAGCTGTGTTCCTGACCGACACTGAATAGCCTACGTGATGTGTTGTGGGCCTTGGGTTCTGCCTCATGAAAGCTCCGTTATGCTTCTCAGAGAAACAGATAGATATTTTTATTCTATTTAGCAATGAGAGAAAAAAAAAAAGTAAAAATATGTATTTTTCAGCCTTTGTTTTTCAGATTAAAAAAAAAAAAAGAAGTGTTCCACTGTGGAAATGCAGGAGGTTTATTAAGGGATCCCAAGATGAGATCAGGTAATTTTAATGTCACTGAAAGAAATATATGTAGTACATTCCCTTTTTTAGCACTCATGGCACTCATAGCACTGTAGCAATAGCAAGAACCATGGGAACCACATGGAGGTTCCAGTTCCAATCTCTGTTGTGTAAAGAGTGTCCATTTTTATAACATATACATTTGTCTCATCAGGGGAAAATATGCTTGAAATTATACATCTTTTTGATGCCACCTGAATATAAAATATAAATTCATGCTAAATTCTTATAGCTTGTAAAAGCTTGAGTTTTCATGTTTCAATAAATAATTTAAAACTAGAAAACATAAAAAGCTGGTGAGAGATAGAGAATTACTGTTGGTTTCTTCATCTACTGTAGGGAATATATGTTTAATGCTTGTTTGCAAAATATGTCTAAGGCAACCACCGTAATTCTGATTTTTTTCCCTGTTCTATTTCCCTCCCAAAAATATTATGATTGAGTATGTAACACATGGTCAATCCTAATGAAAGTGCCTATGCACAGATGTAATTTGCCTTAGTGTTTCTTTTCCACAAATAGATTGTACATAAGTTAGTGGAAAGAGTCTTGCTAAATAACTATGGTTTAACATTAGATTATGAGGTCAAGACTAATTAGGAAGAAAGAATCATTCATTCTTTTAATATTCATTTTTGAGTCTTTTTTGGAAAATGCTAGTACATTACTTCTGAGGGCTCCCATAATGCTCAGTAATGAACAATTGCTCTGTCTTTGATTTTGTACAGCAAATTTATACTGAGAAACATTATTTAGACAGTTTCATTAACCACTGAGAATTTCATTGTTTCAAAACTGGCAATAAAAAGCATGCCTCTTAAAATGATTTTTGCTACCTGACAGCACTGAAAATAAACCTTACAATCCTTTAATTGAAAATACTGCCTCAAGACTACTATATGTACCTACCTATTCTGTGTTCAACAGGTTTTAATAGAAAATGCAAAAAGAAAAAAAAGATTTCTTTATGCTGCATCCTTGTCACACACATACTTCTACTGTGGACACTAAAATTGTACTGCATATGTTTAAGATATTGGGTTAATTAATAATTTAAGATAATTTTAATAGAAAGTGAAACCTATGGTTTTCAGTGTATAAATTTCTTTCTATGTTGCATATATAGGTAAATACATGTAGATAATTCTTTCTAAGGCACAATTTTTTCCTAAGCCATATACAGAAGAAAATTCAGAAGAAAGCCTGCTTCTACTCTTATCATAAACTCAGCACACACTTAGGGAGTACGTCACAGTATTGTTTGCTGAGGCTGAGCTATATAAATTATTTCCCGTATATATACATTTTCTGTAGTATCTTCCAAAAGGAGGATTTCTATCCATTGGGAATTTCCCACATCCTGGGCCTGTCATAGAGCGTTTCCTCAAAAATGAATAAGGAATCAGCCATATGGATTTTTTTTTTATTATTACTGTTTTTCTTTCAGGAATTATTTTCTGGAGTTTTTCTGAGGCCAAAAGATCACATTTTGTGCCCTGCCTTTAACTAGATGGAACTCTGAAGGTATCTCAAATGAAGGCAAAATAAAAATGTGGCTTCTTACTACCTTTTGGGAAGTGTTCCTAACTTTAAGGATGTTTTGAAGAGTCCAAAAAAGCTGCTGAAATCAGATCAGAGATGAAAACCTTTGCAGCCACGGCCAGAACAGTTTCCATCACGTAACCTTAAGAAAGGTTGTATTGGCATCCTATCTCTTTTGTCTTATTCTCATCATCTTTTATTCTTCTATAATCAGTCTGCTTCCACTTCAGTAGAATCAAAACTAAAAAAATACTTGAGCACTTAAAGCTTGGTGAAAATTTTGGGAGTTTTCTATAGGTACAAGATGGAAGGCAGTTCCATCTGTGATTCTCTGAAGTGCAGAATAAAATATATGTCATGGTAATGAACTTATAGCACAATCACTTTCCGTGAGTTTCCAATCAAAGCAGAGAATCAACTCTGATGCTCTCTTCTGGTATTCTCTTATGTTTGCAAGGTGATAAACACAGGTCAAAGTGTTCAGATCCCAGAGTTTATTTGATAATGTTATAAGTCCATGCTTTGGTTCTTCTGGAACTTCAAAACCTATCACAGATCAGGGATTGTCTATGATTGGTTTGTTATGCAATGTAGCAGACAGCAAACAGGCCTAAAGTCTTCCTTAGGTCTTAATAAGTCCTGCTTTTTTTTTCTTTTTTATCTTTTTTTTTTTTTTTTTTTTCAAAATCTGTGCTACTTCCAACAAGTGCATTCAATTATGGCCTTTTAGATTTCTCCGATTCACCAGAAGTCTTCTCCTGATTCAGAAGCTGTCAAATCACAGCTTGATCAGTTTAAAAAATGCAAAAACCCACTAGATTTTTAAATTATTTATCAAAAGTCATCAGGGAGCTGAAAAGCAGCACTAATGCATTCATGTCATTTCCAAAGAAAGGGAAAACTAACGCTTTATTTGCCATTAAAAAAAAAATGGTTAGTGAGAGCAAAGCACCAAGTGTAGTCATTAAAAAAAAAAATGTAATGCAATATAATCTTCAGATATTGTTCTCACCTTCTTTGATGACTGTGGAAGTGTTTGCTAATTGCTTCTCTCCCCTCACTCCTCTCTGCTGTCACTAGCTGCATAATCTCCAGTCTTTGGAGTCAGCAGTAGCCTGCTAACAGAGGAATTAGTTGAAGCAAGAAGAGCAGCAGGTATTAGATGTGTTACTTTTGGTGACATACCAGAAACACTTATCTCATACTTGCAAAATATTAACAGGCATGCGAATGTGCTGTATGCTTTTATCTTCTCTTTTTGACTGAATCATAGAATCCTTAAGGTTGGAAGGAACATTTAGAGATAATCTACTCCAGCCCCGCTGCACACACAGGGCATGTGGCACAGGGCCGTGTCCAAGTGGATTTTGAAGATCTTCAGAGAAGGAAACTCAACAACCTCTCTTAGCAACCTGTTCCAAAAGAGCAAAGGACTGAGGAGAACCCATCCCTACTGCTCTGTTTGGGAAGGAGGGTTCACAGGCCATAGAACAGGATGGGTCAAATCCCAGGATCCTCACCCACAGCGAACATGCCTGGGGAACATTAGCACTTCAGGTCATTTGCTGAAAATAAGGCTGCATTTCATCTGGTTAAAAGTAAAAATTTTATATATGAGCCTGCATGTAACAGTCTTGATTTACATGATAGTCAATGAGAGAAACTGATTGTTTCTCTGAAGTATTTTATGTAAAATACTTATGTAAACCACACATTGTTATTCCGAGGGAATATCATGAAAATTAAAAAAATATATAAAAAAAGGAAATAGACACTATATATTTAAAAATGCAATTTTCTGCTTTGGATCTTAAACCAAAATTACCTAATAGGGAAGTAGGGATGATATTGATTCTTACTGGATAATAGTAAATTGCCTAGTTCAAAGCCAATTTATTAATAAAGCTGTATACACTCATGGACATTTAGGGAAGCATAGAATATATATATAGCATTCTGTGTATATATATATATATAGAATATATATATAGGGAAGCATAGAATATATATATTCAAATCTTTAAGCTTCACACAGTCTTGTAACTATAGTTTTATTTTTTTCAGCGATGAGGCAGATGAAGGTGAAAGATGAAGAAAAAGTTTTGCTTTTCAATAGGAAAAATAAAAAGTACAGCACACATATTTTTATGTGATATACAGTTCAGCCCTATTCTAAAGAGTTCTATGCAGGGATAACACCTCTTTCCTGATGTGATTTACTGCATGTACACACTAACTCACAGATACATGGCTTGAATAACAAATCTACCATGTAAATGTATATTATTATACAAAGTACAGCTTGAATAGCAAAAGCTGGATTTGTTTTTTGGACAGAAATATTTATTAAAGTTCAGTAAGTTATCTGAGAGAGACAAAATAATGACTGCATAACTGCACACATCAAAAAAGAACAGTTTAACAGTTTTCTATGTGCATTTTATGTTGAATTTGCAGTTAAAAATTCTAGTCAGCAGACACCTAGTAGAAACAATCCTCAAACCTTGCTTTGTGATATGTGGAAAGATATGGCACCACTATATCACATGTGGTATAAAAAGAAATGAGGACATTTGTCTTGCCAATCATTATATGTAAAAACTAGAATAGGAGCCTAAGTGATGGTCAGGTTGCTCTAAACACGCTACATATGTTTTAAGGTATTCTTTTTCACATACATAAAGAATACTATATTCAGTAAAGGGGTGATGTGGGGGTGCGGAAGAGCACATCTTGGAACTAAATGATCAATGAAGAACGTATAAGAAGACATAAGAGGCCATGGTGTTAGTGCAAAGAGGAGAAGTCAGCTGAGAGCAGAGCAGAGCCTTCAGAAGACTGAATTATATGAAAGAGTGAATGTTTGCTTAAAGAAAGATTCAAAGCTTATCTGTAGTTCATCTACAGAAAAGTAGTTCATCTACAGGAAATACAATTTTTACCCTCTTAGTAAAAAAGCAGAGGAGAATTTGTTTTGCTTTTCCTTAAAGTGGTTGGATTGCTGTGCATAGGGTTCATCTAAATGGTAAATGTCTTACTTTCATATGATCTCTATATATTTTCAAAACATAAAAATTCTCTTATTATTCAAACATAGTCCCTTAGCAAAAGTTGCATATGCAACTATGGGGTAAAAACACTCAAACATGCAAATAACAGCCTCTGTAGTAATTTTAGAAGAAAAAGCTTTTACATCATCTCCAGAATGTTATGGTAAATGCAAATATTATTTTATTTTTGTCAGATGATAAACTATCCTTCTGAGACTCAAAATATCACTCATGTTTTCACGTTTGAGTGCAAGATTTCCCTTTTGATTTATGTATCAACAATTATCTTAATTTCAGCTCACAGGGAAAAAAAAGCTACTGAAGGGAAGGAGAAGGAAGAGGAGGGTTATGGAAAGACTAGCATCAGTAGCATCTATTCATCTGCCCATCTGATGGTGGAAGGGCTGCACAGCAATTTTATACTCATCCTAATAACAGCACCTAAGCTTTGCAAGATTGCAGGGAGGAAAGTGCAAATAGCCACTGTGGAGGTGGGCTCTTCAAATCAAACTTTGATTTTTGTTCTTTTCTAAGGAAATATATCTTAAGTAAGAAGACTTTTAATGTGTGTCTTTTTACCCCCAAGGGCTGTTATTTCTGAATAGTGAGGACCCTGTTTCTCAAACTTGTCTCTCTCCTGCTCTTCATTACAGAAAGGGAGAGAGGGAATGGAAGAGGATGAGAATGAGGGGAGGAAGTCTTCATTATGGTACAGTGTATATTAAAAGGCGTGAATCTACCGAGTGAAACTGGGGGAGGATAGGAGTGAGGATAGCAATCTACACTATATGTGTTTTCAGATCTTTCAGAGAGGTTACTTCAAACTCTCGTGTCTTACCCCATGAAGTGAACACTAATTAGTTTTGGGAATGTAATAAATCCAATCTCGAGTAGGTTATCTCATGTACTTTTATTGTAAAAGGATCAATTTTGTGTCCTCTGAGATCATTTTGTGATATGACATGATTGTGAGGAAGGAGATTCCATCAGGAAATTAACCTCAAAAGCACACTCCAGAGTTGAACTAAGATTTTAATGTAGAGGAAATCTTAAAAATCTGCAACTACAAAGTACCTTCTAACCAGTGAAATCTGATTTTCTTCCCCTTATAAGTTTTCACTTTCCAGTTTTGTTTTCTTCTGGCTTTGACACAGAGGTTTATAGCTTAGAGGAGATCAAAGATGAAGTTATTGAAATAAAAAGCTCATCCTGTTAGCTTGCAGAGCATGTACCAGGCTAAACTTTCTGTTTCAGGAATTGTATTTACTTGGACTTCTTCAGTGTCTTCATTCTGCATATCTCTCAGCAGTTATACAATAGTTTCAACTTACTAATCAGTACACCTACCAAATTCAGGCTGACATTACAAGTTATTCATGCTTTATGTAAAACAATAGAGAGAGATTTCTCAATTTTCAATTTGATTAAATTTGATTTTTAGGAGTTACATATGCTATTTGGAGGAAGCTTCAAAGGACACCATAAAGTTATTCCTATACTTCGTCAGAATCATTTTGGTACTATCTTCTGTACATAATGTTCCTGTGCATAGGCATAGTTCTAAATCATGGAATGATTTAAATGGAAAGGTAGGAGTAAAAACATCAAGAAAAATAAAATCAAACAACTGCTGAAAAAATCTATTGCCAGATGCAGTCATTCAGCACAGTTCCTCTTAGAAGTTGCTTGAATATTCATGTAATCTTATTTTTTGTATTCTTTTTTGAGTTGAACAATTAATAACTTTCTGTTCTTTGACTATTTTGAAAGTCAAAAAAACAATTTCAGACAGTTCTAAAACAAACAGGAACAAAAGGACGGAAACAAAAAGTCCTTCTCTATTAATACTTATTTGCAGAAAATACTAGAGGAATTCCCTGTACAAATGCACCTTTCACTTATTAATAGGTTAATGATCTACATATTTGGAAGGAGTGTAAACAAAGTTAATATTTTGACACTATCTGTTTACAGGGGAACAAACTACAGTGAGTAAAAATCTCTGTAAAGGAGCATTCCTTTCAAACTGCAGTTTAAAGCTTTTCTTACAAGTCTGACACTGAGGTCGTTGCTTTGATCTGTTTTGCAGGTTGTTCAGTCTGTGAAGGCTTGAAATGGTGCCTGTTTATGCCAGTGTGTACCTACATTACTTCCACATTACAGTGCAAGTTTGGAATAGAAATATACTTTTCAAAAAAAAAAAAAAAAAAAACCTCTTGATCCTTATCACTTATCATGCTTTTGTTCAGATCACAAAGTGGTATCAGAATGCACAAACTGGATTCCTTGGGGATAAAACTAAGCCCAAAAACCAGGAGTAGCCCCTCTGCTTGGAAAATTAGGCAGTTTACAAGATGTTATTCGTATGCTTACTCACCTACCTAGCTTATTTCTGTTTCTAGGACACATAGAACAAACATAAAATTCTTACAAGCCTTTGTGTATTTCTGAAGATGTATAACATATAAGCACTCAATGAGCCAATGGACTTACAAGCTGCTTGACCCTTAAGGATTCTTAAAGAACTGAGTGTTTTAATCTTAACGTCACTCGATTCAGAGAAACATGTACCAAGATGCCAAATATCCATGAAAGATATCCATTATGCTTTACTTATTTTTTGTAGAATAACATATTTTAATGTTCTTGTCAATGCTGGCTTCTTGGGTCAAACATTTCCAATATGCTAAGATAGATAAGAAATGATACTGACTGACACAGATATGTGGGCCTCTTAAGCTCTCAAAAGTGACTTCTCATATGATGAACAATTCTGTGGACACATTTTCTGTTTCCTCATTCTGTGGAAACAAAAGGCTTTATTTGTAGCTGAAGAAAGTAATAAACAAAACATGAGCTGGTTAAATGATACAGAAAACAATAAAAAAAGCCTCATTCAGAATCTAAGCCTGTGATACTCCTGGACAGCTAAGCCTATGATACTCCTGGACAGTCCCTCAGAAAGAAGCAGACTGCAGTACAGCAAATTAACTTGGTAAAAAGGCTGACCACAAATCAGTGTGATCTCTTCTTGACATGAATAATATAATGATTCAAGAAGGAATACTGAAATCCATGAAGATTATAACTTTAAAGATTTCTGTACATATTTCTAAGAATAGGAAAACAGTTGTTTCTATATAACTCCCTTTTTATATCTAATCAGAGTATTTAAATTGAGAATATTTTTCAGAGTCATATAGTACAATGTTGTTAATACAATAATCACATTGCAAAGATTGCTTTTACATTTGTGTTTCCATTCTAGTGTAAGGAAAGTTCAACGTAAAATAGAAGTTTCTATCTTTCAAGAAAGAATCCTGAAAGTATTTGCAGTAGAGATATAGAATAGGGTAGTGTTAATTGGAAATGTAAGATAAAGTTTAAATTTCAGACAACTTTAAAGGTTGTTTTTTATGATCTTTTATCTTTTTGTAGATTTCATCAACACCTATTTGCATAAGAAAAAATCAGACATGTTTCTAGGCTGAAAAGGAAGTAATAAAATAGTCTGTACTTTCCATGGTTAGGAAGATTTTTGGAAAAAAAAAATTACAAATTCTAGAAATTTACCTGAAGGGAGATTCATTGCTTGTTATTGTAGTTCCTTTCATGGATCACTCAAATTGATATTTTAGAACAGATTCACAGGAAAACTTCTTGAATGTTTGAATTTCTTGCTTTAAAACTTTTTTTTTTTTTTTAAAGACCTAGGAGAAGTTCTCATTTGAGTGAAAAGCTCACGGCTTGTGCAGTTATTTTTGGTAAATCTCAATTCCTTCTGCTTATTTGTAACTTCAGAGCAACCTGAAAAAAGTGGTTACTGCTACAGTAGTACAGGTAACTACAGTTATATCATAGGTTAGCCGTAATCCATTAGTGTGAATATGTAAATGACTTCTTCATACATGAAATATTACTGAAGCCTTCATCTTTGATCTGGTTTCTAAGAAGACTAAAATAGAATTTTTAAGGGAAAAAAAAAATCTTGATCTACATATTTCAAGGAAGTGTCTATTTAGCTTGCTGAAGTGGTGAAGTATCTTTTTTTGTTCAAAATAAAATTACAAATTTCAATCTAAATTACCTGCTTACTTCCCCAGCTGCTGAATGACTTTTTTTTTTTGGTTTTGTTATAGAAATATTTATTTTAACTTGTCCATTATCACATAATTTTAATTTTTGATAAATTATAGTCAATTTAGACTCTTTTATATAGTAGAATATTTTCCAGTCTTTAAATTACTATTAAACAACTTTTATAATATAATATTTAAAGTTAATATTTTTATGCATAGTGTGAGTGTGTTCAGTATTGTAAGTGAATATATATCCTATGTTGTAAAAACTTACATGGTGTATCCTCTTTTCAATATCTTATATCTGGCTTCCAAAACCTTAAAACATAATTATCACTTATATTTATGCATTTCAGATTGTACATATTACTGTATATTTATATAACTTTTTATATACAAACTGTTATTTTGTATGTGGTTTTCCAAGAAACTTGAAAACTTTTGGAGAATGTCAAAAATTATTTCCCTCTATATCAGGTAAAATGCAAGATAGAAATGAGGTGATGTTAACAAATAAATTCATTAAATGTATTAAAAGCCATAAGTATGACTATTTTACTGAACTGTTATGTGCCAAAAGTAGAGATGTTAGAGGATGATTCAGTTCTTCATTTTAAGAACTTAAATCCCTCCTAACTCCTAACAGTTTCTCTGTGCCCAAAACTGTGTTCAAATCCTTTTTTCAGCTAATATCTAACCGTCGAGATGACTAAAATCTTGTGTCATAACTATTGCCAATAAAATTCCTTCATGCTTAAAGGGAGTCCAAAAGCCATCTATCTCACTCTTGACAGTGCACTAGGCGTTGTGCCCAGTCCCCATCAGGATCTACATGCTCCTCTTCCCTCAGTTTATCTTTCATGAAGGCCTGAACAAATTATAGCCCAGAGACAACCTTATCTAATCATCAGCACCTCTTTCCTGTCCCATCTGAAGAAATATGAACACAGACTTGTCTCAGGGATCCCCCATGTCCCAAAGTCCCAAACTCCACCCATACTGCCTAAGAGGTTATTAGTGTTCAACATCCTATTGAAATTGGTTCACTTAGAAAGTCTAAGAATTGTTGCATTAGAGGGAAAAACAATGTGTAGGCAGTAATGCTGGGGAGATGACTCCATGTTTCATAGATTAGATTTAACTTTTATACCTAAATTGCCAATATGTCCTAAAATATAGATTAAAAGTTTTAGGCATACGAGTGCTGCAGGATATGTGTGTATGTATATGGAGGATAGTATTTAGGTGAGATGAATAGCAAAGCAATAACTGACATTCTAAAGTTCAATACTCAGTGGTTGTTTAAGTGAGCTGAATTTGGGTACAGAACAAAACTAAAAATCCCAGGAGGTATAACAATAAAAACTAAGTGAAAAAAAAAAATCTAAAATATACATTCAAATAGCATCTCTATACTTTGAAAAAGTCATTTGTGGTAATACTATAATTTACAGGATTTGCTTTTATGATAGATAATTTGGAACAATAAGTTAAAGTGCATTTTCTGCAAAGAAGCTTCTTAAAAATCTATAACTGACAAAAGAAGTAAATGATATTTTTTACTTGAATGTTCAAAAGGTCTTTAGCAATACCTTTGGTGAGTTTATTAAATAAATTTAGGAAGTGGAAAGAAGTGAAGTAAACCTATAAATCAAAAAAGAGACAGAATATGAAACAAAGACAAATTATCTTCTTTCAGCTTGTAAAAAGTTAAGAGAAAGGTAACAATCTTCGGAGGACATAAAAGTCTTTGGGTTAGCAATAAAGATTACCAAGAACTTTAAAAGGGCAAGGACTGTGTGTGCATGATAAAGAATGATTCAAACAAGCCAAATGTTTTCACTCTATATTTGAAATATCTATAAATGCTACTGTTTTAGCTGAGATGTCTAGATTCTGTGATCCTAAATTCATTCTATAACATGTCTTTTTATGCATCTTTATTGACATTTGGGAAATTATTCTAAGAGTTCATATGGTATTCAGGAGAACACATCTTATTTTAAAATCTCTAAGAAAGATAGTCTTTCTTAGAGGTCAAGAAATCTAAAGATAGTCTTCAATTAACATAGGGGATGCATTTATCATCAATGAACTAAGGAATAACCACTCTACATTTAGTTCTTCTTCCTGCATACAGTGGCACTATATGAATGCCTGTTGGACTTCAAAAGAGTTGTCTTTGAGTGAGGAAGGATTATGTGTGAAGATGTACCATATGGCTGATAAACGAGCAATGTTTATGTAGTTAATCTAGGCCATGGATAGGCAGTTAATCATATGAGTACAGAAATATTCATTCATGTTAAAAAAATAGAAGTTTACACCTGCATTTTTAAAGTTCTAATTATAATGAATGTTTTCCCAAGTATGCAAAACCGTTTTTCATAGACAAATGAATGACTTTGATTTCCAGTTTCCAAATGAAAGCAGACTCATTTTCAGCATGATTCATATTTCATTACTATTTGAAGATGAAGGTCCCTTGTTAGTAATGTCTGAGTAACATACTGTCATTAACTTCCCTCATACATATGGGCACCCTGAAATAAACTGCTAGCTTTTGGATGTAGACACATTTGTGACAAGCTGTGAATGGATTGCAGTATACTCCCGAGAACAGCATCAATGATTCTACACATGGCCTGCAGTATAATCTGCATACCAAAGAATATATTCTGACTCAGAAGTCCAGCTCATGAAATCAAGCCTCATGGCTCAAAGCGACATAAGGAAGTACAGGGTCTACCCACTGAGTCACTGTTCTAGGGGGATCTGTTAAGGGTTTAGCAAGGAATAAAGAATTAGGTTTAAGTCTATTGTGAAAAGACATTGAAGAGCTTTGCTCTGCCCAGTCACAGCACTGTGTCACATATCTGAAAAATATACAATTGCTCCCAATACAGAACAAAATTCACTAGAGCAGACTGTGGACTTCAGCTGATGAGAAAGAACTATACTGATATAGTTCAGATTGAGTGTGTGCGATCTGTGTAGCTAGCATGTTCAGGACCATAAGCAGAATTTTGAGACATAGAAGAGACTTGCCTGCAGAAAGCACTTCATGCATGTTCTGTGAACTCTGAAGCTAACCTCCTGGAAGAACTTTCTGGTGCAACACAAAATGAAAATTTTACTTTGTGATTGACAAGAGGACATTTTGACTTCTCCATGAAGCAGCCAGAAAAAGCCTGAATGAGTTATAATGAGTAATGTCAGTGACACATACCTTTTCATCTCTTCTGCAGCAGTGAGAAAAAAAAATGTAAACCTCTGCATACTAGTGGAATGAATTCTAGAGAATGAGAGTGTACCCCTTTCCCAGCCTCCGTGCCCTTGAGAGGATCCATTGATCACTTTCATCTCAGTTTTAACTAGATATAACTTTATTTTCTAAATGTCCTCTGAACACTTCTACAGAGTTCCAAATGTTGAAGGAAGGAGTCTTCCTTGTCTTGCTAGATATAGTTCTAACTAGGACTCTAAAAGCCATTTTTATTTTAATTCCCACATTGCTTGCTCATAAATCCAGCAAGAGAGCAGTGTAAGTTCCTAATAGTTCACAGAGTGATGGGTAAAGATCCTGATGATCCTTCTATCACAGGTCCTCATATTTTTACTTTAAAAGTCTTCTTTAAATACCTCAAGGGATGTGGGATCTTTTGCCAAGTTACATTGTGTATCAGCACTGTCATATTTGAAGTATTAGCTGTAGAAATAACACTTCTGCTCCTGCCCGTCCCTCCAGCAGCTTTCTTCATCAGACTTCCTTATAAACCTTCACTTACAACAGCATTAAAGAAACCATCTTAGAACCCTTTTGCTTTAGAGGAACAATTAGGAAAGTACCAAGAGTCCAAAACACATCAATGGGGCACTAAGGTGAGGTACTAACCCAGCAAACTGGTCTTGCTTGAAAATCTAAGTTTTTGAAACCGATCAAGGTTCAGGGCTTACTTAAAGACCTTTTATTTCAAAAATCAGGAAAACTCATATTTCTGTATGCACTCAGGAGACTAAGGACTCTGAATATTGTCTATATAAAGAGAAACTACAGTAAATTCAGCATGTCTACTAAAATTATTTCCTGCTTACTCATTTTTCACAGGACATTCCATATACAAATTGCAGGCTATGGAATTCATTGCTCCTCAGCTGTACTACGAAGCTTTAGTTTTGTTTTTAAAATACGCTTTTCTTTTTTTTTGGAATTGCATCTGCCTGAAGACTGATATTAATACAGCACATGCACTCTGTGCAGACACTAAGTTCAAATACTTCTTGCACAAAGCAACTGATGAAGAAGGATACTTAATAGTCTATGTCTTGTTGGGACAGTAGCTCACAAACACTTCAGCAGAGAGAAGTTAATGTGGTAAATCTCTGGTGGTAATGAAACCACATTGTGCTTCTGTTTGCTTGACAATGAAGCTTTAATTTCTGCTGTGAAGAGGTCACAGAAAATGGCAATAAATCAAATGTGTAGTGGATAATAATCAAAATTACTATAGAAACTGAAAAAAATTATAGGTTGTCTTTGTTAATTGTAGGTTTTGAGCCTTTTGTTTTAATTCTAAGCATCTATGTAAGAAGAACCATTTATTAAACTCATTCAGCATCAACCCATGAACATGTATATTACATACTGTTTGTTGATAATAGTCCAGGCTGAGCTAAGTAAGGAACATGCTCCAGTAATATGTCACTAAAAAAAAAAGAAGGGGTGGATGCTTATACCTGATAATCTTATGAAATGACTCTTTTTTTTAAAAAAAATTTATTACATTTTTTTTCCTGCATTAAGCTGCTGCCTTTTTCTGTCAACAGTATGAATACTCTTTTCATATATGGACCTACAATACAATTATTATGCTGGTCTTTGAAAGCACATTCTCTATATCATTTGGTAGGATTTAGGTAATCATTATAGTACTTAAAGTGTTTATTTCAGCCTTTTAAAGCTGTCATTGATCAAGCTAAATAATTTTATAGTGTTTCTCCTCTCAGAGAAGACTGACTCACAGGGACTCTCTACTCAGACTGAAATCCATTGCCCCCAACATCTGACAGGTGAAGGACCTGTGTCAACAGTAGTCTGGTGCTCTGGTTATATCTGTCTCTTCTGATGTTTTACTTTTGCTGTAGGTAGTGATGATATTTATAAAGCAAAACGTATCATTCTAATGGCAGGAAAACAAGGCATATAAAGGATAAGAAGTGGTCCCTGACTTCATTGAAAATGTAGGCAAATGTCTCTGAAACTCCTGTGGTATCCTGTTAAACTTGTCAAACTGCATAACCTCACCTGACCTCACACTTCTCTTTTATTTGACATCTTGATATGATCAAGAAATAATATTAAAGCATGTGTACACATAGATATATGGTAGCCTTAAATTAGTTTATGAAATTTAAAGATTAAAATATATATATGGGGTGAAGTAGTACCTACCATTAAAAAAATATTTAAAAATTTATAGGAAATCTCTACTATTTTTACTTCAGTCTTGTCATGCAAAATTCCTATCTTTATTTTGTTGTCATATGAACTGTCTAATATGGACAAGAATTAGAAATGGAAATGGAAATTCATTTGCTACTAACAGCACAGTTTACAATGATATTAGGTTTCTAACTCCTGTCTCAATGCCTCACTTTCTGCTGTTTATAATAGGAATTTTGTGATTTCATGGGAAACGGTGTCTCTAAGAAGTTTTGTTGATGTGACCTCTTTGCTATGTGTCTATTTGAACAAGGCTAATCTCTTGGACTTTGCACAATTTTCTCTAGATATCTATAAAGGACAGACTAGCCCTCTCACTATTTACCAGAAATGAACTGTTATCGACTCAGCTATGTGCAGTTCAAATAAGAAAGTCAATATAACTCAAAAAAATCTAGCATAAGAGAGTGTACCAAAGAGATCCACAGAAGTATCAGGGTGCACTGTGACTACTCTAATCAAGCTAGGTTGTAACAAAATCAGACTTATCTTTCACACTAGTTTTTTTCTTCAGGCAGTATTGACTACCTTTTAAATTATCTGCATAAATAACTAAAACTATCCTCCTTAAAAGAAATATGCATACTAGATTCCCATACTTGGAACAACATTCGTGGAAATGCAAAAAAAAAACCATACAAAAAAAATTCATTCAAAAAATAAAGAATGAACTCATAAATTTTGAAATAACTTTTTTATATTATAAGATACCACAAGAATTCATAAAATTGTAGGTATATTTAAGAATTCCTCCTATATTTGTTAGATATTTTCATGTGCATGAACTTTACATATAGCTGCCACTTTTGTGTATAGTTTCTGAAAATATTTGAAACTGAATTTTGCTGACAAAAGTATTTCCTATAACTAATAATTCAAAATGCCTTTTACTGAACACTGCAATTCTGACTTTAACATTTTATTTGATGCTAAATAAGCAACCTTGCTTGTATTTCAGATGTACAAAGTACATGTAGGAAATTCCTGTTGTCTGAATAATAACTATATTCAAGAACAATAAAAGTGATTTTCAATAATACCTTTCCATTTAGATTTAAAACTAGTGCCTGGATTCATTTTTTATCCCGAAAAATGAGGCACTCAGGGAATCCAATTAAGCCATGAACCAAGGAAAGCTTCAGTATTACTACAAGGAAGAAAATGAGCTCTTGTCCAGCCAGTCATCAGTGTGCACCATTTCTCTCTTCTTTATGTGTGACTTCTTAATCCCTGAATCCTTTGAAGTCATGTTTTCTGCTGCAGATGAATCTACACAGTAGATAGTTATTGACTTGGATCCTGGTTTTGTACTGCTTGTTGTTAAAAATATATACTGGTAAATTGTACATACATTCACGAAAAACAAAACAAAACAAAAAAGGATGACTAGTGAAATCTCTTTAGTGGGACTTGGTGAGCTGAACTGCTGGTGGACTCTCTCTCATTTTGTGCTGGACTACGCATCAGGACTCTGAGGGAAAGTGAGAGGGAATGACAGAAGTGTATCGCATCTAGCGTTATCTATACTGCCATTGGTGTTACACAGTGCTTTAACAAAACAAAGAGTCTTCCATTTGTAAGTCTGTAGTCTTTTATTGAAACTCCATGAAAGAGACTACAATCTGCCCTTTGCTTTCTATGGATCTTCTCCATGCAAAACCCCAGGCTGCTGTTACAATACCTTTCACTTTTCTATTCCAAAATGCTCTTATCTTCATAGCCTCACAATGGTGGATTCTGAAAACATCACATATGTAGACCAGGGTTTTGTAGAAAGTAGTTGCTATTAACATGAGAATTGATTTTTTCCACTTATTGTCCTCTATTTTTTTAGTTTATAATCTCATACTAGAAAACAAATATAATTTAATAAATAGCTCCTTTCCTTTCCTTTCCTTTCCTTTCCTTTCCTTTCCTTTCCTTTCCTTTCCTTTCCTTTCCTTTCCTTT
>JAVCKT010105222.1:0-25446 GCA_032273925.1 Rhynchotus rufescens
GTCCTTCTGAGGAAAATCAGAGCTGACTATAAGAAAATATCAGGTAGAAAATGATCTTTTCCAAAATGACTTTTCTCCCCATTAAACCTTATTTTTCTCCTAGAGTCCTAATCATAAAACCACTCAAAGTTGCACTGGATTATTCCTCTTCCTGTGTCCAGATATGGTTGACTAAGCTTAAGCAGTCCATATAATCCATACTGCTTCCTAGAAGGACCAAAGAATTGAGATTTACCTCTTAATATTTAGATCAGAAACTAAGATTTTGTTTGATTGTTAGCAGAGAGTACTCAGCTAAAAAAAAAATTATTTTAGACCACCTAGGAGATATCTAAATTTCTAGATTATTAAATTTACTTTTTTGTTTGTGGCCAGCTGTTTGAATCCAATTTGAATCACTAATTCCATTCATTTTAACTATATTTGAACTTAGACAGGAGAGAGATATGGGTACGTTCAAAATCTTTCTCTGACCTTTCTGCTACAAAGATCCCTTCAGGAAGTCTCCCTTACTGTAAGCAGAATTCCTAAAACCTAACTCCAAATAAAGCTATACCTCCTACCAATACATGTTGAATACCACACAGCTCACATGTCAAATGCTGAAATCTAAAATCATGGTGTCTGTTTCTTTAGAAGGCAACCTATAGCTATTTTTTTTCAACAATGCCTAAAATGACCCAGGCGTTTTGGTTACACCTGGGAGAACAGCCTCCGCATGCACCCTTTCAGCTATCTTTGTTAGTTGAGAATGTTGTTCAGAACTGCTCAAAATTCTCCCATTTGCAAGGCTAAGCAACTGTGTGGTGTGGAGGACAAAATCAGATAGGGTTTGGTACCCGTTTTGTGTTCTTCATGGCACAGGGGAGCGCAACAGAGGCTCTCTGCAGACTGTTCTAGGAGACTGATGATTTTAGTATACATATGGCTACAGGAAAGAGGCAAAGATCACAGAGAAACAGTTATGTGAGTTGTTGAAAACGGCAAACCTCCAAGGCAACAGTTAGCAGGAGACCGTAAGAGAAAGAGGAATTCTAAACCTGCACATAAACTACAAATATTACAAATGATATGTAACAAAAGAAGGTCAAAGTGCCAAACAAAGAAGGATACTTTCAAGCAGCTTCTTTTTGTTGTTGTCCAAAACAACAAGACAAAAAAGATAAATCCAAACCGAGTTATACAATCTGGGAACATTCAAAGTCTGATGACTGGGAGTTTGTGCTCCCTCAGTGTTACAGTATAATGCTTCATGTTAGTGGGTTTTGTTAGTTTGTTTGCTTGCTTTCAGTACTATTCACAAGAAGAGACAGTTGTATTGCTTAGTTCTTCTAGGATCAGTTAAGGGATAAGTTTGTCAGTTTGTGATGGATATTCCCCCAGAAACACTACTGGACATGTGCAAAGACCACCCAAGAACCAGGAGGCAGTGAGTGGTGGAAGCACCAGCCTGTGCTGTTGTGCAGCTCCTTGGGGTCCCTTCAGCCCCACAGCACCAGGGCTCTGTGCCATTGGCCTTAAGTCTGAATTTTACAGTTCTTCTGCAAGAACAGGTTGTAAGAGAGGTCTTGGGGCCCTTTCTGCCAGTAGCTTTGTTTTCAGTACAGCAATGGCTGGGGAAGCATCTTGCATAACTGGCAGTGTTTCAGCCTGGCATCCTGCTTCCAGGGCACCTTCTAAAAACCCAGATATAAACAATTCCCAGCTTCAGACTGAATCCATGCCTACTTCAAGATCTGGTGTTTTGGGCCTCTCTATGTAGGTAAAAGGCATGCTAGTAACAAACTTTGAACATTACTTCAGGATTTTTAGGGTCAAACTATCTCAAACAGACCAAACTTTCCTCCAAACTGTGGTGTGCTAATTACAGGGAGAAGAAAAAGGGGCTTTCTCACCTAAATTTGTACAGACAAAAGCATGCTGTCTGCATGCAATAAACAAATCAGGGGAGAGAAGAAGGAACCAACAAGCAAAACAGGAAACTTAGCTTTCATTATGATACCATTATTCTGTTGAATTTGGTTTAGTGTTATGCCAAACTTCTACAGCACATTAATTCAGGTTTAAGAAGTCTGAAAGAGCTGTGACCATAATGCCTTCTCTGTATAGGTATAAAAGGTCCTGCTGAAATGCAAAGATTTTTGGACTGGAAATAGCTCTCCCCAGGTAGGGGAAGGAGGTAGATAGACTTTCACTGGTTAGGAGCAAAGGCTTAAGAACATGAGATGCAGCATATTTTTATGCTTTGCCATGTTCTGCATTGCAGAATTACTCTGATCTTCTTGCCTAAATATTGATTGTGCAATTAAAAATAAAGAAAATCATCAGTGAAAGATGTTGGTAGAAAGTTTTAAAGCTGAATCTATTTCGAAAGATAGAAGGGTTCTTTGAGGGAGTTAAGTGGAAAGTCAGAGGCTGGAATATGTGTGCTAGAACACTTCCAGCTATCCTATCCGTGACTCTACCCACGGCCCTGTCTTTAGACTCATGGTACTTGAGATTTTTCCCTAGGCTTTCAATAGTAAACCTACTCGCAAGGCTGCCATAGCTTCTCCATGCTTCCCCTTTCCCCGCTTCTATTTCTAACATTCCTCAGCATCCTGGTCTTGCCAAACACCAGCCTTTTACAGGCTTTTATTTGCACAGAACCAAAGGACTTTCACAAATGCCAATTAGCTTATCCAGGGAAGCTAAATCTTCTTTTGCAGTCCCTGGTGATCCAGTTACCTCCCCAGGTCTGGGCTCTCATGACTGCTCTGCTGCCTCTTAGTCCTTTTTCTTACTGTGGGAATTGGTTCTCATATCAGTTGTTGCCTTTCCTGATAAAATGCCCAGGGTATAAAAATTATACTCTCATACTGACATTATATCCCAAGGCTATGTGGCTTTAGGAGGCTAACCTATAGTTCTTATCAAAAAGAATTATCTTAAAGAATATTGTTTACTGTCACAATATCAGTGTCTGAGCTTTATCTGCAAGGGCAGACTCTGCACAGGGAAAACCGGGAGCCCTAAAGGATCGGTGGCTTTGCAGCTGCAAGGTGGAATCCCGATGCAGAGCTCTGTGGCTTGCAGTGGCTCAGTTGTTTATTCAAAAGCAACTTCCAAGTCTCAGATTACTTTGAAGTCATTGGCAACTCTGATGAAGTGCAATTAGAGACTATGAAATGCTCAGTTTTGTTATTTCCTATGGGATTTTTCTCTGAGCCCAGCAATGACCCAGATTCCTCATCAGATTTAGGTTTGACTGTGTTGCCTAGGAGCTGGAATAACAATTGCAGGTGTCTGGAGCAGATCAGGAGCCCTCTGCCCTGACCCCGGATGTCTAAATAAATTTTGACACCTGACAGGAGGTTTCCAAATAGTGAGCAGGGTAAGTATGCCAAATACGTCATTCACTTTTACTCAATATAGAGGCAAGAGGCAGAGATATTAAAATGAGCTCCCATTTAATTCAGCCTGAATTGAAGTTTGGATATTCCCCAGGCTTCTCTGCATTTGCATCCACAAATAGTGTTTGTTTGTGCAGTGACATAAGTAAGATTTTATCTCCTCACCTTATGGAAATACAAGTCAAAGAAGCTTTAGACAAAGGCCCTTCATTTGCTTCTGTCAAACATAGAATGTTGAAGACTTCCCCGATTCTGTTTTGTCTTATTCAGATTTTAATAAAGTGACTTAGGGGCTCTGATTCAAAATGATGACAAAGATAGATCTGCTCATATTCTGTATCAAATTAGAGTATATGATCTGACCTCCCTTCATCTTGTAGCATGTATTTCAGTTATGCTGCTCCAATTGTTCCATTTCTGTGCATTTCTTCAGGTTAAGGGAAAAATGGAGTGAATTTCCTCAAGCTCCAAAGACCTTGACAAGAATAAAAATTCACTTTAATAAGCAGTTTTCCAAGCAGCTCAGCTCTAAGATCTTGGGCAAATAGCACTGGGGAAAACATATTTCAGCAGAGATTATAATACTAAAGAATAAAGCAGCAGAAGAAAAAGGGTGGGGGAAAACTAATTGGCTGGACTAATTTTGTCCTTCTGCCTCATATCCCAGAATAAGACCAATCAAATAAACATCCATAGTTTCATTTTGCTGTTTCCACCAAACATATCTGTGGCATAAAAATAACTGAAATGGGCAGTTTAGCCTGAAGACCAGGGTCTGAAAGGATGGCCAATTACCTCTTATCTTTCTCAGTACCCTTGTTTGCAGTGGTGACAATGCCTAAGCCACTCTCCAGCCTCAGCCGATGACCCAGCAGCCTGAGGAACAGAGAATTTTTTTCCCTGGCTTAAGATATGGAGAGCTGTAAATAGCTTCTGAAGGTCAAATTGAGGTTGAAGGAGGCAAATACACTCATAGTTGTGCATGAATTAACAGTACCATCTGTGGGGCCTATTTCAAATTTGTGCTTTATGGCAGAGCTGAACCAGTTGCAATTACAAAGTGAATCAATTATATCAAGAATATTGGTTGCAGGTTAATGCTCAACCTATTCACAGCCCCCTGAGACAAATATTGCTAGTGCTTAACTATCCTTTCAGTTAGAAAGATTTCCCTGTAGTCTGAACTAAGTCATCTTTGCTGCGATATTAAGCCCATCATTTTGACCTCATTTCTTATTTCCTCCTTCTTTTCCAATATCTGAAAAATGTAGTAATTGACTTCTAGCTTTCCTGAAGCGGGGCTGTCACATTGCAGCTCCAACCAAAGCTGCACAAGTGCAGTGCACAACAGGAGCACTGGGCTGTAGGACTCACTAGCCATGATCTGGATGTCATGTTTCAGCTGATCCCTTCTTCGAAAGGGTTGCTTTTTTGTGTTGTGTGTTAATCATTTTTAAGGCCCTTTGTACTCTACATCCTATTTTGTGCATAGTCAGTTGTAACATTTTGTATTCTCGTGTTCTTCATTATTTCTCCTTCAGTGTGTGGAATTTAACGCTTGTCCTTCATTCTATCTTATATTTCAGTTCGTCAGACTTTTTATTCCCCTTTTTTTCCTTTTTTTTTTTTTTTTTTTTTTTGGTGGGAGGAAAACGCTGAACAGTTTTCACAGTTTATATTTTCCACAGTTTAATTCCCAGCCCCACCCAAATTCTCCTTCAGAACTTTTTTTTTTCCTCTCATTAATGTATAAACAGCAAATGCTAAAGCAGTCACAATTTAAAATAACCCTAGTCCATATATAGTGCAGGAAGGGGGCTGGGGCTGCGGTGATTATATCGTAGTGTCTTGGAACAGAGCCTGTGGTAAATAGGGCATAGCCCTGGAAACCAGCAGCATAACTTGGCTCATTTTCGTCCTCTTAAACCCACCAGTGAAACCCCACAAAACCCACCAGTGAAACCACTCCCCTACATACATTGATTTGTGTGAGGAACAGCTGTACCAAGTCTTGGTTCAGGAGGAGCAGGGCTCAATCCCTTCCATAGGAGGTAGGGAAGGACATATTTTAGTTGGTTTCTGGCTAGCGAGGACTGATGGTGACCTGCTGCATGGTAGCAGGAGACAGGAGTCTGCTTTGTTCTTAAATCCACTGGAAGGGTCAACGTCAGTTCCCCTGCAAGCAGACTATTACAGGACGCACTTTTCCTTGCGTTTGCAGGTGATTAAAATAGCCCAAAGTGACTTGTTATAACAGTGCACTTAGCAGCCATCAGCCATTTAAAATCCTAGAAATAGGTAGAAGGTTGTTATATCCCCCCTCCTCTGCCAATAACTGTCATTCTCACAAAGATTCATGATAGTAATTTGATTTCCATAAAGTGCACTGATAACTCAGCAAAGACATGCACACAGAGGTATATAAAATCTAAGCTGAAATGACAAAAGTGTTAGGACAAATAGGGGTTTCAGGGTGGAAAAACAGCATTTATTATAAAAAAATATATATCTTGCATGTCTGCACTGAGCACTTCATGCACACAAACTGAAAGGTGAGTCCTAAATGTATGTGCCCGTAGGCTTAGACTTATCAGATAAATGCATTTCAAAACATTTTAATCTCAGTGTTTGAAACAGAATTGTAATTGTGACTATAAGAATATTTAGAATTTCACATCTTAACCATAATATATCATTCATCTGCTAACTATATGCTTTATTTATTTACCATTAACAATTACTGTATTCAACAGTGTTTTTTTTCGCTAAATAGAAAAGATCAAGACTGAACCAGCCTGTCCAAAACACTTGGTCGAGAACAGGAAATAGTGATTAAAATTAGCATGACCTTTTAACTAAAAAACCTCTTGCAATCAGAGGAACAATTAGAACAAGGTTAGCTTGATTGAGTCTGGTAGATCAGAGATTGCTACTGTTTATGTTTGGGGTATGCTCTGTTTTGCATACTTTTTCTGGATAACTTGTCCACATGCTGCCCCATAGCGTTGCCGTTTAAGAATCATCATGTATTCAAGTCTGCACTTGTTTCCTATACTATTCTATAGTATAGAATATTTTCCTATATTATACTACACTAACATAATTATTAGGGATGAGCTTCAATTCTACTGTTTAACTTGCAAGGAATTACATCGGGTGTTGACTTTTCCTCATTCGGATGCTGAATCCTAGTGATTGCTTTGAAATAAAGTGAATGCTATTGTCTCTTCATATGATACTATTTACTCCCTGGCAAAGACAGTACACCTGCAGGAGCCTTTTGGGGATGAATAAACGTAGCTTTTTCTGCTCGTTGTATTTTGCTAGTTCCAATATGTCTTGCTAAAATGTATTTTCCTATTTTCATTCTTCTTTCGTACCACTATTCTCACTTCAAATCTTAGAGAAGATTCACATCTTCTGTAGATTTTTTTTAACCCAGAAAATGCCATTTAATCTATCCTGCCCTGAAAAATTTAGATCAGAGAATTTTATCTAGTGATATTTCAATTGGCCCAGCTTATTTTTGGTTAAACTATGGAATTTATCCTATTCAGAAAGTGAGCTAGTTTTAATATGTGTTTTCATCATTTGCGTTTTCTTTTTTACCCACATTCCCTCTTTGAATGCTCAATTACTCTTATTGTTAATTCTGTGTTATTTCCACTGTGAGCACCTGTGACAGACTTCAAACTTCCTATGCCTTGCATTTATCTGCCATATGGAAATCATGTTCTAATGTCAGCTGTCTGTAAGGCACTTCTGAGTAGTACAATTAATTCTCTCTTTGATAAGCTAAACCTATTAGGCATCTGTGATCTATTTAAAAATGGTATTTTGGACATCTTTTAAAAGTAAGGTCCTTTAAGGATGTTAAACATAAGACTGTAGAGAGAGGGAATCCATGGTTATAAAATAATTCAGGGCCCTAAAATGGTGTAGATCAGTCTCCTGTCTTCCATATCACAGTATCACATATAGAATAATACAAGTATTTTACATCTTTGTATCCTTCTGCCAAAGGTTTCTTAAGATTGTATGAGATGAGATGGAATGAAGATGTTACTTTATGATGTCCAATATTACTACTTTGAATTCCTGAGAAATTAGGAGTCATTTTTTAATACAGTGAGACCGGCAGCCACTAGAGGCCCTTCAAGTCTAGGAGACCGACTGAGACAAGAGGCTCTCAGCTATCCCTCTGCTTTGATTTAGTGCACCCAAAGGGGAAATACTGACATGATAAAGCACCTACCTGAGAAGCAGCAATCACAACGGCTTTGTCAGGCTCTTCCCAACTGCTATGTTATTCAAAAAAAAAAAAAAAAAAAACCTTTTTATAAACCTTATATCAATTTTATTTTTACTCCCTCCTACACAGATTTTTTTTTTTTCATAGTATTTCCTCAGCTGTTTAGACTGCAATATGGAATCTGGTATCTTTTACATTATTTCTGCTGTTAAAGCTCAAGGCTCCTTATTTAGGAGAGTAGAGGGGGGCTAGGAATATATGTGGAGAAAAGCAGGGGCAGGGCACACAGACAGCACTGCTGTCTGAACAAAGTAAATTTGGTTGGATCTGCCGCCGAATGGGTACCCACATCTCCGAACACATACTGTGAGTGCTTAGCTGGAAGCACAAGACACATCTGATGACTTGCCAGAATGGAAGGCAGGTTTTCAATAACTCATATTCTTTAAACTAAATTAAGATTTTGTGCTGGCTGCTTTCAATCCCATATTGTGAGCATATGATGCTGGTCCAGCTCTCAACTCTAGAGGGCAGGGGCTGGAATAGACTGATATCCTCAGTAAAGTGGCTGCCGGAGAAAAATGATCCCTTTCCCTGTAAAAAGACTAGTACATTCTGTAAATCCAGTTACCAAACTCAAAGAGTAAGACCTGTTGTCACAGCCCACCATGTCTTTCAGGAGAGCACACAGAAGGCTTAGAGATGAAGAAAACATACTGCAGGTTTCCCTGATACCTTTTATTTTTTGTTGGTTTGTTTTATTGTGCATTATCTTTATGGCAATTAATTTTCACTGTTATAGCCATCAATGTTGCTAAAATATTCATATAGTAATTAAAAAAGGATCCATGCTGGAGACCAAATGACTAAATTTCCAGCACTATTACTGTAGTGAGGGAGGATTTTTAACAAATTACTCACATCTTATGCGGGATGAAAACAGCTCTTTGAAATGGCTCAACAACACTTTGAAAGGCTGCTAACGTTGGAAGAGAGTCCTTGAGATAATCACACTGACTGTAAGGCCCAACAAATCCTTGCTATTGCTATTTGGGAATATCTTTACACAACAAAGAGGAAGTTATTTCTTGATGTGCTGGCAGCTCAGCAAAGGAAAGCAGATCTGTGCAGAACATGGACATTGGGGTTCAGCAGGGCAAGAAATGTTACTCAGTAAAGCTCTGCAAAGTTGCACGTGGTCATCTTTGCTCGGGTTGTCCAGTGAGCTGCAGAGTAATCATCATAAGGGAGAGGTAAGGAGATATGGCCAATTTTGCATTTTTCTTTAATCTCTACTCCTTCTGCAAACAGTGCATTTTAATCAGAGCCTTTTCTTCTACTTTCCTGTTGATGTGACAGCAGGTGTAGGTTGATTTGCATGGAAGGCAAAATATTGTCTACTTCTGTACTAGGAAGGAAATAGAAACAACAGAATGAACTATATCTTGCCCATAAATACTCAAAGACTTAGCATGAAGCACACTGCAAGTGGAAAAAAAAAAGGCTGAAAAAAGCTTGCACTATTTTAAGGCAAAGCCATGTTTCTGAACTTTGGCATGACATTATTAGGATTCAAATGCATTTAAAACTGGAGTTTTATTCCTGTATTCCACCACATGCAACAAATTTAAAAATTAAATTTAATTTAATTTTAAAATGTGGAAAAATATTTGTAAGCTATTTCCTTTGGAATGCTGAGCTAGGAAAAACCTAAGATAAGACTCTTCCTTAAACACCTGTATTCCTTTCTTCTGCCCTTCATTGGTGAACAGACGAGTTATTACTGCCCTTGACATGGTGCTTTGCCCTAGATGCCAGCAGCCGAGCACAGCAGTAACTGGAGACCCCTTTGCAGGCCACCTGGAGCTGTGAATGTGGCCACACCATGGCTTGTGGAGGGAGGCAGATGTCACATCCTGAAATGTCCAGTGAATTAAGCCAGTACTCTCCCAGACAACTGTCAACAGGGCAGGGAAGGTGTGAAAAACGTGCAGGTCTAACAGCAGCTGTCTGCGTTAGCTTTGGCAGATGGCACAAAGCACGTGGTATTCGATGCAGGGTATGAGGGCACATGGACTTGAAGAGCTGGATGAAATGTGGCCTGCGTGCAACATGCTGGGTGAGGTCAGAAATGCTGGCCTCTGGGCAGCAGATAACAGGATGCCCAGGGAGAACCTGGAGTTAATGCTGCAATGAAGGCAAAGTGAGCTCTCTTCTTTCTTCTTTGCTTTATCTAGCTGTGACCTTCCTAGGGGGAGTTTTCCAGAAAATCAAATCAATGCAGCCTGATAACAACTCAGACCCCAGGGGGATGGAGTGGACTATTTAATTCTTCCTATGTCATGACAAAACTTGTCTGAACCTTCTCTCTGCCAGAAGTTTCCACTGCAGGCAGAACCCGAGCGGCAGCTACTGCACTGTGACAGCACACAGCAGTCCGAGGTAACGTTTTCTTTGAACTGAATGCTCTTCCATCAGGCTCTTGAGGCCCAGACCTGAATGCATGTGTGTGAGGCAAGGCCAGTGAAGAATGAATGCAGCTTAAGAACACTTGAGGTCTCTGGTCAAACCTCTTTTTCCTTCCAGACACTGCTTTTCAACCCAAGTTTGGGTTTGGGCAGTAGTAGTGCAGGTAGGTCAAACTCAGAAAATGCAGAAATGTCTTTCACAGGTGGCACCAAGGGTGCACGCCAGTGTTGGCCAGGAGAACAGGAACACAAGAGGCTTTGCCCTGACGAGGCCTCCTCATACAGAGTCGAGCAGGAGCTCGTATAGTGCTTGAACCCAAAGTATTCGTTAGGTGATGGTCACCTAACCAACAGGACAGGGCTAAAATCCATTCGCTGGAATGATAAACCAGTAGAGGAATCCAATATGTTCATAGACTTTACAGCTATCTCAGATCGGTTTGTACAAAACAACATCAAGAATCATGATTAAGCTTGATTCTGTTCTTTATTTGAGCAGAATTAGGAAAAGAGCCAATGAACTCCTTAGAAATATATCAGTAAGACATACATGGAAATATATATGCATTCAACAACATAATAATATATAACAGGTTGTCCATCACAGTAATATTGTGTATAACACAGTAGTTAGCCCCAAATGCTGAAATTAAAGTTGTCTGTACAAGGTAATTCAATCAACTTGTGCAGCTGCGTTTATGATAATTTCTGTTTGAATGTGGTTTTCCAATCTCTTTGCTTAGGACAGGCAGCACTCACTTAATGAGCATCTGTTTGATATTTATTGCTCACAGTTCAGAATGTGCTCTGAATACAGCTTTAGTCATTTTCTTCTTGTTTTTAATAGTTCTTATTGATATAATTTTTGTGAACATGATAAACTTTTTTCTTCCAAAAAGAAAATAACTGATAGAGCTTTAACATTTCAATTTACAGTTATTAAAAGAAAGATTTAGGTAAGAGAGTGTTTACTGATTTTTTTTTATGCTAATCTCAGATCTCTAGTGTCTTGCTTCAAGAAAAGTAACAATATTCATTCTCGTACCTTTAGTTTTGACTAGACTCAATGCTGTTACTAAGCGGGTTCTAGAAATACTAATTTAATGGATACCCCTGTTATCTAGTCACATTCAGTTTTGACAAAATCTAAATGTTACTAAAGCATGCTTTAAAATACATTTTTAACAGGGAAGTGTCCCATTATATGAGGTCTTTTCTGCTCACAGAGATGGAAAATCTTAACACAATTTCCCCAATACTGGAAGCTTCTGACAACAGCCTTACGATGGTGGATGTCTGGCAATACTGAGGGTAAGCTATCAGTCTCATTTATTAAAAATGCAGAATTTATTATAAATGCAGAGTGAGGATAGCTTCTTCTCTCATTCATCTTTTGCATTAAAAAAGACACATAAAAAGATAAATGTCAGGAGTTTGATTTTAACAAATTGATTTCTATCTTAAGCAGACAGATACTTTTTTGGGTAACTGGTTTAGCCTCTTATTTGAGACTTGAGGCCTTTAAGAAATCCATGGCTATTCTCAAAGGAAGGAATGGAAAGAGTTTTATATTTATAAGCTTCCAGTATTGAACTCTTGAAATTACTACAGCTGGAAAAATTAAACTTAATAACTCATGTCTCCTTTTCCAACTTAAAATGTCTTATCTTGAAGACATTATTTTTTAAGACATTTCCATTCTTTAATATGCCTTTCCTTAGTGCTTGAACATATACAAGTTAATAATTACTGGGAAGAGACTTTATTCCTGCATTCAGTCATAACAACATTACACCTCATCTTTGCCAATAAAAATAGCATTTGAAATGAACAGTCTCTTAAGAAATACATTTAATGAGCAATGGAAAAAAAGAAAAGATTGAACAAAATCCCTAATGATTTACAATACCTGTTAAGTAAATGAAGTAGTGTTTGCTGTTGCCAGGATGCAAGCTGGAAAAAAAGTCCTACCAGT
The DNA here is from genome assembly GCA_032273925.1 of Rhynchotus rufescens. NCBI lineage: Eukaryota > Metazoa > Chordata > Aves > Tinamiformes > Tinamidae > Rhynchotus > Rhynchotus rufescens. Next base: position 12,088 of record JAVCKT010105222.1, read on the forward strand.
GCTTTGAAAAATCATATGAAAGGGGTTGTTTTTGACTTGTTTTAGCCCAAATGAATATTAGCATCTTTGCAGTGCAAATTTAAATTGTATACATCTTCCAGTCTGCTAAAATTATGTATTCTGTAGTGCCTATGTTTTTGCTTTCTGAGCAAATTCCTTGTCTTAAATGAAATGTTACTTTATTAGTATGAGGAAAAATGGTATTATGCACATGGAGGAGCGTTGATTGTCTTTACCTTTCGGTTATTTTATGTTTGCAGACTTCCTCAGCATTCTTTCTGAAGGGGCAGATTATCTCAAAGGGAATTTAGACCTGCTGTTTTTTAGGTTGTAAAAAAAATATATCTTTACATGAAATGTTTGAGATATCTCTCAGGCTGAAGATTATGGACTATGTCTCTTCCCACTAAGTATATCTTGAGTTAGAGTATCATGTTCTGTCAGATGGCTGTAATGAACTCTCCTTCCTGGATATTTCTGAGAAAATGCTGTATGTAAAATTAAGATGTAAGTTTGTCATAATTATGTTCCACTGGAGAAATTAAGAGGTATTTGGAGTAGCCATCAGGATGCTGGATCTGATTCTCTGCTCCTTCAAAATCTGTGTACCTGGCCACATTGCAGAAACCATCTACAGTAGGTGACAATTCTAAATTGAGCACTAGCAGGAGAAAGCAGCAGGGAAATGGCAGCCTTTGCTGCTAAATGAGAAACTGTTTGTGAGAGAAGCATAAGAACATCTTCTAGCTTATTTGGAGCCCTGGTTTGGACTTCTTGCTGATCTGCTTGAGAAAATTTGGAGATTAAGGCACAATAACAGGGCTTTTAAGATAAGCATGTGTGTCTAGACTGGCAGAGTTCACACAACTCATTTGAAGTGCAGCCTTCAAATGAGTTGTGTGAGGGGGAGAAGTTACTCTAAAGAGAGTAAACTGACTATTTTCATGTAAATAAAAGGCACATGAATGAGGAAAGGGAGTTCTGTATCAGCTTTCCAAGTGGTACAGTGAGTGGGAAGAAAATCCTTCTCAAGAAGAGGCGAGATCTCCTCATATCTGAGAAATTCCTGGGGACTTTCAGAGTAACTAATATACCTAGGTGGGTATGCTGCTCTTTGGTCTATTTGGATAACTTGTACAAATGAGTTAATCCGTTTTACCCTTTTTTATATCGTGGATTTCCTAGATTTTTGTTATTGCCAAATGATTCAGAAGTTTCTTTCTGCATTTCACAGCTTTGGATATGGCAGCTAATTCATACAGAGGCCAGGAAATCAGGGAGGGTGACGAGGGGACAAGGAGGAGGAGGTAGAATGACATTTAAACACTCAAGTCTGACCTGCTCAGCGAGAAAGGAGGTGAACTGACATTGAGGTCTGTTGTCAGAGGAAGATTCAAGGAAGAAAGTAATAAAAAAAGAGGGCAGAGATACTGGGAAGTGATCAAACCACAAGGACAAGAATCTGTGTTTTATTTAAGAAAATAATAGATAATCATGGGCTGAAAAGAAAAGATAGTATGGACTTTAAAAATAAACATTTTTAAAGATATTTAATCAACTAGGAAGGAGAAAGATAAAGATCAAGCTTAAAAAAAAGAGTAAGAGATGTATACAAGCTTCATTCTAAAGTTATTTCATATCAGAAAGCATTTATTACTCCTCCAGAAGGTCAGGCACACATGATGGTGGGAGGATTAGACCTGCCAAAGTTAACAGAAGTAAAAAGAATAAACAGTATCCATATGTAAAGAAGGGATGCTGGATGAATATGATCAATCTTAAAAAAAAAGGAAGAAAAAAATCTGCGGTCAGTGCAATCTGGACTCAAACAGTTATTTGATTTAGTGCCTTACAAAAACTTGGCAGAAGGCTTAATTAAAACCAACTCAGGAAAGAGTAGTGTGAGATGAGGAGAATCTGGCTGTATGTCTGTAAACAAACGCTGCTGATGGGAGCACTGCCTGGATGAGGGGCAGGCTGTGCCCATGGCGGTGTAGGGACCATCCTCTGAGAGCCTGTGTCTTGCCAAGCTGAATTCCAGTTCTTTATTCATGATTTATTCAAATGATGGGATAGATTTTTTAGCAAGATGTGCTTGAGCTGGACATACGCCACTCTGGTTTCTACCTGGTGCTATAGCCTGTACCAGAAAGGACAACTTCTGCTGAGAAGCTTCCAGCACTAAAGGTGGGACTGTCTGTTGAAAAAGGGAACGTTAAAAGGCTTCCTGGAGGCATATATGAAATGTGATGTGGTGCTATAGTATTATGGTTAATTCTGTTATCTCTGCTCACGATATAAGATTAAACATAGATATAATACAGGAATAGACTGAAGGAAAAATTAACAGAATTTCCTGAGAAGTAATATGCACTGAGAACAGAGAACAAAAGCAAAAGAAAAAGGTTAAAGAAACTGTTGTTGTGAGAATTCAGGTCTTTGTGAGAATGCTTTTAAGCTATAATCACAGTGAACAGTAGCAAATACATTCAAACGTTTGGAGATATTGGGCTTTGGTTTAGTAGGTTCTTAATTTGCAGCAGTGTAAACAAGTTGGATAATGAGATTGAGCCAAATAGTGGGAGGCTGTGGGGAGTGTTTACTCTCCTTGCTGTGCATTCAGGGATTTGTATCAGTGGTTAACTCCTGTGAAGCTACAGAAGGAGTTATATGTGAAGAGGGAATCCCTCATGAAACACATCCCTGTGGCTCCAAAGGGCAAAGAACACAATAGCAAAGAGACCAGTTAATTCTGTAAAATCTTTTTGCAGTGCTGCTTAGAAGTAAACAACAACAAATTGCAAGTGCATTTCTAGAGATACTGCTCTGTAGCACAAAACTGCTGACTGACCTCATGGAACTGGAGGGGAAAACTAATGGCATCCATGGGAAGTCATAGCTGGTCCCCAACACTTCAGCTTTGTTATCTGAAGTAACTCTCCTTCCAGTTGAAGCACTAGCTTGAAAACTGCAGAATCCCATATGCTCTTTAATATACCTTTTTAAGGGAATGGTCTGTGTGCGATACAAACAGTGCACCAAGGGAGCTGGGGCCTGTGGCATATGAAAAGCCAAGGGACCAATTACAGTAAAGGCATCTTCCCAGCCAGCTGGCACCCCTGGTAGAAATCCTAACGAATTGCAGCCAAAAGCTGTCTCTAGCCCACGTACCTGGAAGAGCAGCTGCTGAGTAAAGATCGAACAAATGGAGTGAGGAGATGCAAATGTGAAGTGCAAATTATTTTAAAAGGCCCAGTTAGCTTAAACCAAAAAAAAAGGAGAAAGTAATTGATCCACGTAAGTAAGAGAGACAAACTTTTGCATGGAAAGATTCAGGGATGGGACTAATACCTTGTAATACCTATGTACTTATTTTGATAGATATTGCTGACTTGATGTTAGTATTTATCAATGCTTTACTAAATCAATATAATCATTAAATTGTTTTCCTAAAACAGATTTTTTAAATTCTTGATTTCTATGTGTGCACATCTATGTTCTGTTACCCTTAGTAGTTCGATATTCTTCTCTTCAAGTAGTGGAGATTGTAATGAGTGCATAAGATAAGTATTCACATGCATGAAAATTAACTATGAATGAATACCTAAATGTTCTGAGTTTCTGTTTTTATTTTTCATTTTATTATGGATGCTACAGTGCACTACAGAATAAAGAGAGCACAGCTACTAGTACTGTACAATAGAGAGCTGTCAACTTTGACCTCTTACTTAAGCTGGTATCTGCAGATAGCACACAGATATGCAACAAGAATGCAAAGGAGAGCCTATACTGTGTCTGTTCAAAATAACCTATGTGTGACCCATATGCAATTCTGGGTGGCATGGAAAATGCCACCAGAACTTAATTCTCTCTGTTCTCTGTGCGTTCACTATGAACCAAAGGAAGTTATCTGGGAGAGAAGATTTAGAGAAAACCACAAGGAGAAATTTAAAGATCATGACTGGAGGTTAAGAACATACCAGTCAGTATGCTGGGGGTTATATTTATTCACCCTCCCCTTTTCCTAGTTGGCTGCACCAGGACGTGTCCTCTGGTACCAGTCAGGTGCACTATACAGGACTATTATATGTGCCTGACTCACATAGACTCTCATAGACCCTATATTCAAAGCCCAAACTGCAGGGCTTGGGTCTTTTGGAAAGCAGACCATTTCAGGTGTCTGAAACCCGTGGGAGCACAAAACATCTGTAGTAGGGAACCAGACTTGCTCTGTTGTGGGAAGGTTTTAAGATAGAGGACATTTGTGTAAATATTTGAGTTCAAACCTGGCATGGTTTTTGTTTTGATGCACGGCACATACAGCCTGTGTTTATTCTCAGCATCAGCTGGTTTGTCTTCCAGAAAGGACCCAAAACACTTCCAAAGGAGACTCCTGGGCCGTGGCAAGTCTGTAAGCTCTCCTCCCTTCCCAGCTCTGTCTAGAAGCATAAAGTCCTCACCAGCTCCTGGGCAGTGATGTGTTTTTCTTTGGTTTCTCCTTCACTGTGATACACAAGGTAAATGCATTTGACATCTACTTAAAGTGATTAGAGAAAATGAGTGTCCTGGAGTGTCCACAACCATACAGCTTTCCAGGGCCCCATTTGCTCACGTTGCTGAAATGTATGTTGTTTCTCACTCTCCTCTCCCCTTGGAGCCTGGACACTGCACAAACACGTTTTCCTGCATCGAGAGGGCAGCTGAGGCAAACTTCTTGATATCATTTCCTATGACAGGCCTTTCCCTGGGCTAATACAGTTGCTGCAGTTCAAACAGAATATGCAGTAAGTTTCTACAGAAACAGAAAAGCGAGTGGCATTCATGTGATGAGCCTCGATGCTGAGGCCAGGCGAGCTGCCCTCCCTGGTGCCAGCCTGGCACATACTGAGGACTGAGCAGCACCTCTGCTCTTCCTCTGTGCTGTCAAAGCTCCTCCTGGCTGTATTCTTCATTCCCTTGTGCACTGCTGTAAGAATGCAATGTAATGTTTGTGCTACCCAGGTGAAGCTGGTTGTTCATGCAGTGAAGCTGTTCCCATGCTGTAAAACTCGTGAAGCACCCGTGAGTGAACACACGTGAGAGCAGATCTCCAGCACAAATAGGTCTTTTTTTTTTTTCCCCCAAAAGAAATGATATCAAAGAAGTTCCTGAGAGACCTGGAGAATAGCTTAGCCTCACTCCAGGCTTTTTGACACTGCACTCTTAAAATATATGGCTTTGTCCTCATGTTCCTGTAGCCCAAAAGAGGCCACCTGGGTTTAACGGATGACTTCTGCTCAGTTCAAAGAAGCTCTTTGCCCTCTCTTCCTGCAAGCTATTAGAGCTCAGCAGCCCTAAGCAAAAAAGATCCAAGCATGAAAGATACAGTACATATTTCTCCACTAACTGCATTTTCTCCTTCTTTACTGATGCCTGATAGTGCAGCTGCAGCCATCCTGTCTTTGGACAGGAGAGCTCTTGAAGCTGTGCTTTGCCTACATGCCTTTTACCAATCTTTATTGCCCCTGGTTAGTTGACTGATCTTGTATCATATATTTTAGTAGCTGTCATGGGGCTGGACTGATCTGGGACACTCGATGAATACCAAGAGGTTGACATTACCCCACTACATATGTTTTTACTTTACAAGACTGATGGACGAGTAATTATCAAGGAAATTGTAGTGATGAATGAGATTAACATCTACAAAGCTACATTTCATATTTTTTGAAACTAGAGCCATATGACCTTGCTTTTTATTTATGTTCAGATGAGAATAATATGTACTAAAATGTGAGGAAACAGATATGGCTTAAAGTAGATCCTCTCTTGTGAGCATACATATTCCAAGAACATAAAGAATGATTCATAAACTAGAAGAAATTTTAAACACAATCATCGTCCAATGCTCATTTGAGTGAAAACAGACCACAATAGGTCAGTGGTTATTTTGGAATCTTTGTATATGGTGAAGACTTTGTTTTTTTTCTGCTATGCAAAAACTAATAGCAATATTTTGAGAAAAAAATATATAAAACGTAATGTAACACCGTTTTCTGCAGTCTTATATTTTTCACAAAAACAACATTTTGACTTGGAATTATTGACTTAAAAGAGCAAAATGCTGTCTGCACTTGTTACCTGCAAAATTGTACCATGGAATGTTAGGAGATCCAAAGAAAGATTAAGATTTGTTGCAGTGCAACATTAAGTCTCGTTCCTCTGTTTTTTGATACAATTCTAAATATAAGACTGAGGAATAAGCATCCCATAATGTAGAATAATAATTATCAAATGTATTTCTCTTGGCTCACAAATTATATAGATGGAGGTCACTTTCTGAATAAATGACTAATTATTTTTATGCTTTTTTGATAAGCATCTCTCTCAGTGGTGCATGCTAAGCAGCATTTTTGAAGAAAATAGTCTTATTAATTTTATCAAGATCTCTTTTGTTGTTTTTTCCTCACTATAATAATGTTCCACAAACCTGCACCAATTAAGATGTAAGATAAAAAAAGAGTAAGAGTTGTTATCTCATTTTACAGAAGACGAAAAGGAGACAAAGATTTCCTTGAAGTCCCCAATGAAACCAGTGGTAAAGGCAGAAGCAAAACCTATTTTCAAAGCGATTTCCAGACCACATTTGTTCTTTCAGAGCATGCAGCTTAGCGTTTTGATTGCACTTGCAAGAACTAAATGTCTATGCAAATAAGACAGCTCTTAGGCTCCTGGAAAATGAGGAACGCGGACGCTGACTGTGCTTGGAGCTTCACTGCAGACTTGGCAGTTTGAGAGCTCCTTGCTTGCAGACCGAGCCCTGCTGCTCCAGGCTGGCTGCGAGCCAGGGAAGTGGTTTGTGAGAGTGCCCATCACCAGCCAGCCGGAGCAGGGCACCGGCCACCTCTGCCTTGCAGCCTCTGAGAGTGGCACCCTCGGGTCTGCAGTGGATATCTAGCTGTGGACTCGGTGGTAATAATTTTCAGCACTTTCTGCAAAAGTTATGATGGTAGAACTGGGTTTTCCCAGAAGACATTCATCTGCCTTATCCTTGTGTTTATGGCCTTGTTTCTGACATATTTTCTAGCTTCCAGAGCACCTGGGACAGCGCCGCACAAACAGGCTGATTTACTTCCCGATTAATTCCTCTGCAGCCTCCTTCCTGCATGCCAGATGAGGCTGCCCCTGGGATTCCCAGGCAAAGTGTGCTAAATCATGTCACTATGGCTGAACCTGCTCGTAGGTCCAGATGTTCGTGTTCAGTTATTATTTTGGCAAGATGTACAGTTGTACAAGGAACAACGACAACATAGGAAAACAGACATTCAAAACACGGGCATACTTGCATGGACATAACCCCCAGTGCTTTGTCCTCACACATTTAAGAGACAGTGGCAAACAATGGAGATGCAAAATGATGATTTATCTGAAATGGCAGACAGACTCTTTTAGATGGAAAATAATGGTGAACTAACACTGGGGGCATATTTGGAAATACAGAGCAAAATAAGGGCAATGATTTATCATTGATCATGCTTCAAATCTGCCAAGCATGGCTACCGTTGTGAAGAAAAACATTCCAATTGGCATTTTTTTTCAGAGATTCCAAATGATGTTTATGAAGGTGATGTGCCATTTAAGGCCAAGCTGGAGCTCCTTTCATGGACTTGAACTCCAGATCTCAGACCTGACAGAAGGACATGCAGACACATCTCACTGAATGCTAAAATGATCTGTGGGGGTTCATCATCTCTCAGAATTACATCTTTGCATTTCAGCTCCACAGGCTTGTTCTTGGTCTCCCTGATGAAACAGGATTGATGTTGGCCTGGTGATTGCTGTTTTAAGTACCTAGGCAGAATAGAAAATCAAGTAATGATTCTTTTTCTTCCTGAGTCATGCATAGCTAAGGGACCTAAAAATGGCGATTAGGTTGTTTCCTGCCACAACAGCCTCTTCTGTCACAGCTGCATAGCATTCATGGGAAGTACTTGATAAATCACCATGATATCATTAGCAGAAACTGTGTTTTTTATCTTGAAATGCTTATTAGATGAGAAAAAGCAAGTAAAATTAAATTATATTTGAGTTAGATGTGAATACATTTATTTCCTCAGTCATTTTAACGTTTTTAACTGGAAAAAACTCTGCAATGTGACTGGATGCATTTCTTTTAAATTAATGTTTCTTATTTTTTTCTGTCTCTTCTCACTTCAGTGTAGTTGCTCTAAGAAAAAAAAATATTGAACTGCAGCAATATTTGTCACTCAAAGTTCCATTATTGGAAACCTTACACTAACATCAAACTGAGGGAAGATGGACTTAAGTCCAATGGCAAAATGTGTATGAATGCAGCAACACCTGTGTGAGTCTCTGAGCTGTGTGTGTATCTGAAAAATCTATAAGATTCTTTAATCAACCAGCCTCCCACCAGGAAAAGAAAAAGAAACACATTGCTTGATATAAGAGCCTTAAATCCATTATTTACTGTTGCTGTTTCACTTGGCTGCTCCACACTAATTAATATAGCTGAATTCCTTACACGGCTTTTGCTGTGATGCTGCTTTAATAGCAATTTTGATGATGTGCAAATGATCTGACAGGAGGAATTGTGTGAAAAATCCTACTGCAGCAGTACGGCCAGACCTAGGGGCCTGGGCAGCCCTTTCTCAAGGTCAAGCTTTTGTCCGTAGAGAACCATCCATACAATCATTAAGGTTGGAAGGGACTTTTAGAAATCACCAAGTCCAACCCCGTGCCATCCATGTCATCTGATGGTTGCCCAGAACCATGACGTGGTGTATCGTGGATCTAACTGAACACAAATGCATTTTGTTTGCTATGTTTTAGAACTTCCCTGACCAATACAGACAAATGCATGCTCTGTTCTCCTGTTGGAACTTCCTCTTCCTTAGGAAGGGTTGTGTGATAAATGGGATAGGGATGCACGGATAGTAAAAGACCCCATTCCTTCTACATACAGAAAGCTTAGGATGCTGCCATTTTGCCTTAAATAGAACACTTACCTCAACAATGTTGCATAAGCAATTCACTTAATCTGTAATTTAGTATCTTTAAAGATATTAGCACACTTCCAAGCATGTGTTTACTTGGATAATTTCCACAACAGCCTGCCCACCATGGTAAGATACACTGCATAGGCCTTCCTCTTGAACGGAACATGAACTAAGAGCTTGAAGCTTCAATAAGGCAACAGCTCAGCAGATGTTTAGCTACGAGGATGTCAGCATTAGCATCAGTAAGGGGGAAACCTGCAGCTACCCGCATTTTTGACCCAAACGCCATGCTGCAAGGCTTCCAGCATGTCCCCGCACAGCTCCGTGTGGCGCTGGTTGCCTGTGCCCGGGCCCACGGGCGCGAGCGCCATCGCGGTGCTCCGCTGCTTAGGCTGGGCTTGCCGCGTGCAGGCAGGTGCATCCTGCAGCGGAGAGCGCTGCGAGCCCTGCCGGCCTGGTCTGCAGCTTCCCGCGGCGGGAGCGGGAGCTGCTGGCACCCAGTAGCCATGGCAACTGCAGCGCCAAGGTGGCGGCGCGGCGCTCGCCACCATGGGCAGCAGGGCCCCGCGCCGCGCTCGCCGCCATGGGCAGCAGGACCAGCCTCGCCAGCCCCATCCCTCTGCCGCAGAATGTGCAGCAGCCTCAAGGCCTAGCACAGAGCAGACCCGTGTCTCTCATTGCAAGAAGCAGGAGAAAAACCATCAGTGACAGGAGCACTGTGGTGCCTGTCGCGGTAGCGCAGACCTGTCAAGCGCCATGTGCTGAGCATCAGAGCGGCGCCTCCAGCCACCGCTCCCTGTCCCTGCGGAGGCATCTCCGCTTCGTGAACCCACAGCCGCTGTCGTGCAGCCCGGCGGATGAGCCCAGGCTCCCGGGATTTCTGGGATTTCCGGGATCGGCTGTGATCACAGGGTGTTGACGCAGTGCCCACACACGGGCACCTGTTGCACGAGCCAACTTCCATCTTCCTCCTCATGACACGATTCTGCTTCATGTGGCTGTCTTCTGACCTGGCTGGGAGCCCCTGCGTTTCCTCAGGGGTCGTGTGTCTGGCCTGGCAGGAGCTCCGTTGCAGACAGGTTTTGTCTTGTTTTGATGCCTTATTTGCTCACTTTGGAATTTCTAGATTCATTTCAGAACTGAGATTTGTTAACTTTTGCTTGTCTTCCTACTGAAATAATGTCAAAGCCGTCATCAGAAAGCAACATGCCCAAGATCACCAACTACCATTTTCTTGTTCTCTAAATTTCCTTTTTTACCGAGCCAAATGTAAACATCCCATACTTCTTAAAAACACACCACCAACAACAGCAAAAGGCATTTCCATTTGACAAGCAAAAGTGAGACTTGCAAACATGAAAAACTGGGGCAGGGTGATGAATCTGTATTGCTTAGTGAAAGGCCTGTAGCTCTCTCCTTTTTTATTTATTTCTTTTTTATTATTTTTCCCCTCTTTTTCTCTCACATCCAATCCCAGGATGAGTCAAATAGCAAGAAGGAGTAAAAGAAATATAGTTTTAAAAGGTCAAGGAAAAAAAGAAAGCTATTTGACATTAAGAAAAAGAACATGAGCCAAAACATTGTCAAGATACACGGATACTTCAAAATGGCTGGCATTTTGTACCTAACAGGAACCTTTATTTTCTCAAATCACAACTGAAAGGATAGGGATTTTGATCTGTACATTACAGAGAGGAACAGTAATGACTAGTTGAGTGTCTTTTCCTTATTTCTCTCTCTCTTAACCTAGGCTTCTTCCGTCTCTTGCTTATTTGTTAGTTTTATACCATCGCCTTTACTGTGAAAGTTCTGAAAGTACAGACAATGTTTGCTCCCAACACAGGTATCAAGCCTGTGAAATTACAGCAGCACTGCATTTATTGTTGGTTTTTTTTTTTATCTATGAAAGACTCCAGCATGAAATGGAGAACCAGCTTCTTTGTCTAACAGTGTGTCCATCATTCCAGAGGTCACCCATCCAAAACAACTCAATGGCACAGACTGGGTGTCTCATGATGCCATTGGTGACACCAGAATTTTTATATTTATTAAGCAGCCCGAAAAGTTTTTGTTTTAATCTTACACATATTGTAAAGCTAGTGTTCTGGACAGAAAAAGAAAAAAAAATTCTTTGTTACCGAGATGGAAAAAAAATTGTCCAAAGGTCAGACGCATTCTCTGCCTGGGTAAGACAGATTTATTGCAGCCGCTGTCGCTCAGGCAGCCTGCTAATTCCAGGTTAGCTTTTGTGATCTCTTCTTTGGCAGGTGGCTATTTACTTCTTGTTTGCCAATATATAGGAATAATGCCAAGCCAGTAAGGCTGAGGTAGATAAGGAGGCGTTTTACAGTCTTAACTCACAAGGTATGTGTTCTCCATTGGCCTTTCTTCTCTCTATTCAGTTGTCAGTTCACTATCATGCAAGGAATATGAAAATGTCTGCTCTTTTTCTCTAGTTCAGGTCACCAATTAATAATTTTCCCCTATATTCCATGAGTCAGCATTTGGTAGGAGCAAAAATTCACTCTTGAGAGTGTCAGTAAATGAAAAAAGAGGTAGTATAATTAAAAGAAAGAGCCTCTGCCAAGCTTGACTGATAGTCATAACTGCTTCTGTAATATTTTATTTGCTGAGCTGCTCCTTGTTAAAGAAATTAGACATTTTACAAAACTGGGTGCCTTGTGTAGTAGCATCTCACAAAAACAGGAAATTCATGGAAATGATGTACAAAAGGGAGCTTCAAGCACACCATGTTCCAAAATGTGAACATATTGTACCAGTGATTAATTATCAACAGAAATTCCAGCTTCTAGATGATAATGCTCTAGGGACAAGAGTATTCAGGAATATTTTCAACAGCAATCATTGTTAGGATAGGGATGTCTGAGGCACAATGCAAATATTGTTTCTTGCATTAGATTATTTCATTCTGTTATTAAATAATTATTTCATTCTCATGTTATTTCTTTCCCAAGCCATCTCCAAAAGTCCCTGAAGAAGACTGAAAGAACTGGACAAAGTTACAACTAGAAGGCAAAAAAACCTCCAAAGATTTAAATATATATATATATATATACCTATTACCAAGGAAAAGTCAGCGTTATTCATTTTTATACCTTTTTAAAAGTAATTAAATAAGGAAGTGGATTTTTGTTTGTGCAGAGATACAATATTCCTTAGCATTTTTAGATTCAGAAAAAAAAAATAAAAAGACCTAATACTTTATATAAGAATGTATGACAATCTATGAAATAATCCTGCTTTACATTCCACTGATAATTCTCTATATGGAAGTTTTAGTTTCTCTTATTAGATTGCTTGAAGGCTTCAGTGCTAAAATAAATGCCCTATAATAAAAAGATGTAGACGATCTTTATGTGGGAATAAATTTAGAAACCAAGCATCATTTTAGTCTTGTAATTTTCCAGCAGAATGTCTGCAGTAAGTCTATTTTAAAAGTTTAATAGAATAATGAATTCAGACTATCTGCTACAAAAAAAATCTATAATCAAAAATATCCCTTACTTTTCTAATCTAGTGTATCAGATATCTATTTAAAATACCGTTCCAAAATGAGAGCTATTTTCTGGAAAGCTTAAGCTAGTTTAATTTTTTTATGGCTTTTTCTTAAAGCCAAAACTCTGCAAAACATTTGTTTTTTTCAATAGGAAGAATATCTCTATCATTCCTTAATTGCAATTGAGAATAAATATAACACGTCCTGTTTTCAGAGAGAAATGGGTTGTTACTCATGATTTCTTGATTCCTATTTAGCTAGAATCAATAGAGAGGGGAAATGAATCCCGGCCATGGTGGTGGCGGTGGCGCCGCGCTTGCTGGTGCAGGCACGCGCGCTCACAGGCAGGTCCCAGGGGTTGGTACCGGGCACAGCCGTGCTGCCCGCCGCCCACCGTGGCAGGAACCCTGGCGTGGAGGGTTTCGTGCGGAAAGGAAGCGGCGGCAGCCAAAATGCAGCCAAAATGCACCGTGAGCTTGTGCCCTTGCAAAAAAAAAACAAACAAAAACAAAGCCAAAATCCACCTAACCCTTATTTGTCACCTTGTCAGTTAGCAGTAAAGGAAACTAAGGAACGCTCCAGCATTAACATTAAATTTCTCCCGGTGTCTGCTCTCCCCAACTCCCTGGTGTTTTACAGGGGCAGTTTGCGGAGCGGAACGTATAGCCCCTATAGGCGCCCCATGCTGCCCCGCCCGCGGGGCGCAGGGCGGCTGTGGCGCGTCAGCACTTTGCAGCGGCAGCGGCAGCAGGGGGGGGTCCCCGTGGGCCGGGCCGGGGGTGCCCGTGGGCCGGGGGTCCCCGTGGGCCGGGGCGGTCCCCACGGCGGTCACCGCCCGCTCCGCCC
>JAVCKT010105233.1:0-25443 GCA_032273925.1 Rhynchotus rufescens
GAAAAAAAAAGTTCAGGTCAGGTGGCAGATGGGAGATGGTAACATCTGGGCTCCCCTGGAGCACTTTTTAATCTTCTCCCTGCAGCACTTTTTAATCTTCTTTATCAGAATTATATTTGGGTAAAACAACTAATAATAGGGAAGAAGCAAACACTTAGAAATGAGTATTAATTAAGTATTCCCAATGATGAGAAACAGTATTTGCATATCGAGTCCCTTTCCCCACACAGAGGCCCACAACTTGCAATCCACTTATTTTAAGCTAAGCTAAATGACCAAATAGATTGCGCTGTAGCCTCCAACCCAATCGATAGGCGCTGCGAGGATCGGCAGGCTAAAAAAACTATTGACTGCTTATGTCACAGCCTGTACTTTCCATGCCACGCTAAATGCGATCCCGATCAATATTTGCCAGATGTCCCCTCGGAAACAAAGCGCTCTTGCGGCGGCCTCCCTCTGTCCCCTCGCAGACACTTTGCTCTCAGCACCCGCCGGCGTCGGGCTGCGCCGCTAAGAGCATCTCCCACAAGCCTCGTTATCAGGGAAGTGTTTTCCAAGGCTTTCGTCAGGCTGCCGCGCTCCGTGAGAGTCAGCAGGGATGTGTTTAGTCAGGGGATGCAGGAAAACATCTCATGCACCCAGAGGGGAGCGCCCCGTATCTTGGAGCAGGGCGCGCATTTCCCCAGGCAGTGCTTGGCCTCCTCTTCCTCCTGCTGGAATCACGTTTGTTAAACCCAATGCACTCCTAGAGCCGGCGGCTCCGCTGGCTTTGACACCAGGACATGTGGGTACCTCTGTAAGCAGCTACCCTTACCACTTAAAGTGGGCTGTTCATCCCCCAGCCCCGATATGTAAGGGTTAAAATATCTTCCTGATATTTAACCTGGAAGATTATACAAGAGAGTTTCCTTTGTGCTTGATTTTTGCATAGTACAATTCCGCAGAGAATAATTCCCCTCAATCAGTGCAAATCTGCAGTAGCTTTCCCGGCATCATTAGTTTTACATCAGTGTGAAATGAGTGCAAGTCATTTCACAGCCAGATATTAGGATTTTTCACACTTTCTATGGCCTAGAAAAATACTGATTTAATAACTGCAGAATAGATGCTCTTAACATACTGTTCAACATGACTGCTATTCAACATAATTTCAAAAATTAGAATGTCAATTTTGTTCTTTTATCTGAGCAGTCTCCTGATGAATTTATACAAGCATTCTGGTGCAACTAAAGCTGAATTTGGCCCAATGATGCAAGATGCCATTAGCATTTCAAAACAGGCAACGTTTTGCAACAGCAATGATAAACATTCTATAACTCTCATGAATTACATAGATCTGCACAGAGCTCTGGGTAGCAGTACAAAAGACTCATTTTTCCCCAAAGCTCCCAATGCTAAATCTGGATCCTGTTCTTCCCTCTGAAACAGTGGTTCCTGCGTCTCCACGTTAATTAATTGTGTGCTTCTCAGCCCGATGTCTTCTAAGTCCCATAAATTATTCTGGCCCTTTCAGCCTGGCATTAATTATGGTGCCTCACAGTTCCTCCTGACACAATTTATCTTGGACTCAGACTGTCTCTTGTGGTGATTCCTCCAACCATACCAACCAGTCTTTCTCCTGAAATTCATACCAGTCTCTCCTGGCTTTAATATCTAAAACATATAGATATATAGCAGGTTCATCATCCACTCCTGTGCACTGCTCATCTCTGCTTCTGCTGCACACAGAGGTTCTCTGTGGCAGGTCTGGAGAGGAAAGATCTAATTCACAACTGCCATAGCCTTAAGCACCAAGGCGAACGAGGAACAGAGGACATTTCCTGGGAGCTTGGGGCAGGCAGAAACCTCTAAATACTCATTTAGAGGTTTGCTTGTAGAGGTTTGCTTGTAGATTAATGTCTCTTCCTGGGAGATTAATAGAGAGGGTGGTTTGAACACTGCAATCACACCAACAGAATGGCAACTTTCCAGCTTTTTCTTATAATCTCGCTTTCTAGCAGACTGAAGGAAACGTGAAGGTGCCAGTAGTGACTAATTTACACAGGCTGGTCAGGGCTTCCGAGCTGAGCAAAAGAGCAACGCTGCTGGCAACACTGGTGCGGATTTTCCTCCTCGGTAGCCCTATTCCGGTGGCCTCCCGGTGCTTGTGGGAATGTGCAGCCCCCGAGGCCTCTCTGGCTTCCCCAAAGCCTCGGTGCTGAGCAGGGAAGCAGCCGGCGAGCAGCAGGGAGGCGGAGAGGAGGGCTGACAAAAAGGAAAGAACAAGCAAGGCAGAAGGAGGAGGGAAAGGCAGCCTCTTTCTAGTTAGGCACTGTTCTTCCTCCCTTTCTTCCCTTCTCATTTTTAGGATAAATGTCCCGCACCCCGCAGGGCCTCGGGCACCACGCAGGGCCACACGGTGGTGAGAGGAGGTCAAGGAGCGGAGCAGCCCAGCGCCCGCCCCACCGTGTGTCCCGCCTGGCGCAGGCCCAGGCGCCGAGTATGGCGTGGCAGAGCCGCCGCAGGGAGACGCCAGGCCTGGGAATCACATCAGCGTCCAAAGGAAGGATGAATCCCAGTCGGGGCAAGATCCACGCGTAGCAGAAGGCTCTGAGGAGGAGTGGGACCCATGAGGAAGGGCAGCCTGCTCAGAATTGGCGTTTTCAGTACATTAGAGGAATCTAATGTATTGCTTTTATAAAGACATGTGGCAGTTCTTTCTCTTACTCCCAGCGGATTACAATAGATTTAGAAGCCTGAATTCCACTAGCATCTCCCAAACCTTTAAAAATAACCTATTTAGCATCTTTTTTGTTTCATTGCAGGGTGATGAAAATTTCAAGATGCTTTTCTTTTGAAATTATGGCATCAAGAAATGGAGAACCTCAGCTATCACAGGAAACTAATGTGGTCACTCCAGAAAGTTGTATTTCAAGAAGAAATACCAGGAGCCTCATCCAGACAACAAGGGGTGGGAGAAGCCTGAGCAAAGCAGCAAAAACCTGATGCCAAATGCTGTAGGAACCATCAACACATTGCATTAATTAGGATTATCTGAAGTTTAGTTAAAAGATATTAACATTTACTGTACTGTGTACCCCGATGATGTTAACACCATGTTGAGTTATAGTTGTGTACATATAAAAGCTTTTTCAATAAGCAACAAGAACAAATATTTTGCTAGTGAACTTCTGAACTGCTATTCTTGCTTTGCAAGGCGTTCTAAGGACAAAACAGTCACGAGACATCTGCCTTTGATCTCCCCAAGCAACCGTCCTAGCCAGTGTCCAAACAAATACCATGAACAAATACAAGGAATTACAGAAAATATGTTAATCATTCTCTAATATTCAACAGACGTAATCAATAAATTAGCAAGAGAAGAACAATACGATTGGAGAAGTAACCACAGAATGCCAAAAAGAAGTAAAATCTGCTCAGATGTTAGTAATGCCTTGTGCTACTCCAAATTGGCAAAACTGCCTATTTTTGGTCTCTATTTTGAGAAAATCACTGTCACCAGTAGGTTAGGATTCGAATAAGGAAACGTAAATACAAACCTTATTTTTTCTTTTATTTTGGTTGAGATAGAAAAGACCTGCAACAGGGATATGATCCTATAACATCAGTGAAGTTGGTGTGAATCTTACTTCTGAGTATAGTCAGCTGTGGCTCAAGCCCCAGGCATCTTCTGACTTGCAATACAATCGTGAGAAGGCAACACGGCTTCAAGAACAAGGCTGATGCTGAAGACTGTCCGTGATATCACTTGATACAGTATTGCCTCTCTGGCAGTTTAGTACGCAATGAAATATTCAGTGTATTTTTCCCATTAGTAATGGGAAGAATGGGAAGAACTTTTTAATAGTTCATTTAAAAAGTTATTTCAAAACTATTTTCAAATCAAAAGCGCCTTTTTAACAGAATAGATACTACTACCAACAAGACCAACATCCCTGGTACTGTTTTTCTTGTATCCAATTTCTATTTGTTTCTCTCTCATTTTCTACTCACTGTTTTGGTAAAACATCCAAAGTGCCATTTTCCATAGATATGAGAGCCAGGAGAGACTAGTTGGATTGCCAGCATGACAGGCCAGGGAACCTAACAGAGTCATCTATGCATCAAGCCCAATATTCTGTTTGGGTTGTGTCCAGCAAAAATGTCTCTTCTTAACTTCCCAGTTTTCGTACTCTTTCCCTGTTTTTTCTTCTTCTCCACTGAGCTGAAATAATTCCTAACACTGAAGAAACAGGAGCTTTGTGACTCATTTCCTCGCCTGTGGGGTCCATCAGTTGAGAGATTTTGTTTGATTTCTCTTTATTTTATTACATAATTTAAAAATCTGGTAAAAAATTGTAACATAACTTTATAATGCACCAGAGGCCATGAAGAGAAGGACTGCATTTTACTGAAGCAGTAAAATCTGCACAGATATTACAGCCAGCTAAATATTGTGTTGCACAAATTCTACAAACCGGAATTTCACTAAATCGATTGGGAATATTATTTAAATTGATAACTGCCTCTCCAGCCACATTATGCAGAGAATTCAAATCCTATTTATTCCAGCCTTGCAAAGAGCTTTGAGAGCATCTGATAAAAGATGTAATGAAATGACTGTATTTATTATCACTTTTTAAGATGAACTGCTTTTTTCAGCGGATGCTCTTACAGGGCACTGTTAAGTTTCTCTTTTCCCCTCCCTCTGCTCTCCTTAGCTGCCTTTCTCATGGCTTTCCTTAATTTTAAATAGCTCCCACATTCCCTGGAGCCCAGGCCCTCCCCTCCTCCAGCCTCCACCTTTTGCACCTTTATTTTTCCACTGTATTTATTTTGTTTAGTCTTCCTGGATCTTAAGCTCTGCTACCACTGTAAAAGAAATGATAGATTTTTTCTACTGTGTTGTTCCCTACCTTCACCAATAACACAAATACCATACATGCCTGCCTGCATCTTTCACTCCCACAAATAGCCCTCCTCAGAGTTTCTCACTGTCCCTTCTTCTTCAAGAAGCTCTCTATAGAGGGTGCAAACCCTGCAATCTTCTTCTATTATGCTTCCTGCTGTTCATTCAAGCTCTTGAAGCCCATCCAGCTTCTGCCCTATACGCTGGCTCTCTTCGTTGCCAGAAAACAGTCATGTTCTCATATTTCTGGGAATGAAAAATCTCCATTTACTGTCTCACTTTCTGGATACCATTTCCCCATTTCCCCATCAAATATCTTTGTCCTACAAAGGACATATATAAATACAAATATAAATTCAAAATATAAATTCAACTCCCCTTTCTCTCTAATGCTAGCAGGTCTTAAATTTCTGCCTTACTTTCTACTGCTCAGAATTCCAGGCATCATCTTTTATCCTTTGTGCCTCTTTTATGTATAACTACTCTGACCTCAGATACAGATGACCACAATACCTTGGGCACATTGCCTCAAATTCACCCCAGAGCATTAATTTATTGAGAGACAGCTCTTTCTAAGCGATCTCTTTTTGGAGGTCAAGTTTCATTGTGATGTAAAGAATGACATTTTTGTGTCTATTGAATAATAAACTCTTAAAGGTACTCCTGAAAACCTCATTCTATAGAATTCAGTGCTTTGTGGAGTTTACATTTAAACCAATGATAGAGATTTTCCCTAGTATGTTTGGCCAGCTTAACATCCTCAAAGAACCAAGAGTTATTATTTTCTCTGAATATCCTGTTTTCCCTCATTTTCTCATCCCTCTACCAATGCCTTGATCTAATCCATCTGTTCTTTGTTGTAAATATTGTGCATATACTTTAGGGTGACTACTGCACCGCTCCTTTGTTCACTGCCACTTAGCACCTTCTCTGTAATTCTGCTCCTCATTTCCTTTCCGTGTTGAAGGAAGCCCAGGTCTCCCACACCAAGGTCCAGCTTCTCTTTTCTCCCCTCAGGAAGCCCCACTTCACAAGTCACCTACTTCTGCTTGGACTCACGGGGAGCCTCCGTCTGGCCTCGCTGTCTGCTTTTCTTAGTGGAAGAATTAATTACAGCAGTGCTCACAGCAGTTCTCTTATAAAGTAGCTGTTTTTCTAGATATAGTAAAACTTTTCATGCAAGGAAAAAGCAGCATTTCACTTGGGCTTGAAGTTAGCTCCTTTAGTTTATCCTTCAAAGTGAGGCTATGTTTACAAGATTCGGCAAGCGCCAGTCCTGAGGGCTCTTAGGCTGAAAGACACCACAAAAATACCTGAAAAGCTAAAGTAAGGACTCTTCCCTCCCGCTTTGGAACAAAGTCCTGATTCATGTCTAGCAGGCAGTATAAAACAAACACAAAAATAAGCCTGAGAAGGAAAAAGAGCAATTACCGAATGCAGTCACATCCTCAGGTGGCAACAGATTCTGCATTTCCCTTACAATTGCTGAAGAGATCTTGCCCAAACTGCCTTCATTACAGGCAGATGTTCATCCCAGCTCTTCACAAACATGTGTGTCACGGTAACCAGAGATGAACCCTCTGTTATTTCTCCAGTTTTCCTTTTTGAATGGAAATCCTAAGGTGAAATCTGCTCATCTGATGATCACTGTCCATGATGATCACTGTCCTCTGACGTTCCTATTTTATCAGGGGCAGCTTCCTGCACCTCACAGAAACTGCAGACATATCCAAATAAACCTCTGGGGAGCCCTTTCCTTCAGCCCTCCTCCTTGTTTTTGACGTACCAGCTGTGGGGAAAGGCAAGGAGGAACGTAGCTACGTGGTCCCTATGGAGGACGCTGTGGATGAAGCGACCTTCCCCGTGCCGTTTCCTCTGCCAGAGGGCCAGCTACTGCCACTACTTTATGGCACAAAGTGGTTGTACGGCATTAAAGAGCATGAGCGATTATTTTCATTACTGCCTATATGGCATGTAGCATACTACTGCCAGATTGTAAATCCTGAACATTAAACACTGGGTTTTGACAGTATTTTACTATCAGAAGGTCAGTCCGCTCTTCTTGGAAGCAGTTCCTCCTTCCCTCCCTTCCAAGACACCCGTAAGGGATTTCAGCTTTACAGTATAGGGATCTCAAAGTGCCCTTTCACCTGAAGGCCCTTTTCGCTAATTTGAGTGATATCCTGGTTACAATTTGTTTTTATAGTTCTATTTGGAGGAATATGGTAATCTGAAACTCCAAGGGAGGGAATACCACCGGTTCTTACAGCAGCCTGGGATGAAATACATGCCAGGGTTAAATGCAACTTGGTTAATAGTTGCAGTAATTTTGTCTATAGTTATTCTCAGTGCCTGAGAAATGTCTGCACAACTGGCAAGATTATGGGTTTGGCTGTTCAGAGTTTCCGAAATTCTGCTTGTTCCCTTGCACTACATCTGGGAATCTTAAAATAGTGGAAATACAGCAACTTGGCACAGGTATAGAGGAGCCGCTGAAGCCCCTCTCCTGTTCCCTTCCTCCCCTCCCAGCATCTAGGGCAAGAGCTCTCAAAAAGACAGCATTTAGTGAGGGCCACAAACACGTTTTCCTAAGGCATCATGATCCTGACTGTGTGGTTCATGTCCTACATGAGGATGGTGTTCCTGCCTGGAGAGAAAATTCTGTGTAAGCTTAAGGATGCTCCATTCCAGGAGTTCCACATGGCTGAAAATCAGCTCGTTCATTGAATCAGGGGAATCTCTCCCCAAAGTTAACCGATGGTCATGGATGCAGGAAAGGTTTGTGCCACTCAACTGCACCCCTCTGGGTGTTGGTCAATAGGTACTACTGACTTATCTATTGACCTACCTATTGGTCAATAGGTACTATTGAATTATCAATCGGTACTATTGATACTATTGGTAATGTAAATCTAGGAGAAGGGATATCAGATTATTATTACATACTTGTGAGAAAAAAAATCACTGTTCCAGTTGTTTTGTGAAAATGCCTATATGTGGTTCTTTTGTTTTTATGCCTTTAAAAAAAAACTTTAATGTGGCCCACTAATGCTATAAAATGAACTAAGCAGGATTCAGGCTGAAGAAAGTAGAAGAGAATTGTTTTAAAAAGTTTTGAAACAGTACATGGAACAAATATACTGTTTCCTATAAATAATTTTAAAAAGGTAGGAAGAAAAAAAGAGAAATAAAAGCATAACAATTCCACAGCATGTGAGTAGCATGGTCTGACTTTGATGTTGTTGGCACTGGAATAATTTTGGAGTATACCCATTTAAGCCAGAAGTCCTGTAGAAGACTACAGAGAAGGCTAAAAAATTATTTTATATCATAAAGACAGAAAAAGATGTTCAAAAATTACCCAGCATGGAAAAGTAAGATGCTTGTACTTGGCTAGAAAGCACCTGATACTCTATATATGAAAGTGAACCTGCCTCATGAACCCGACAAAGAATTTCATATAAGCAACCTGAAAAATAACCTTTTGAGTCAAAAAGTAGCTTGTTTAGCGTTCTTTGGGCTAGCAGTTAAAGGGAGAAAAGAATGTACTAGCAAGTGCCTTCCTTTCCAGCAACCGAGCACCTGTGTGGTCTGGGCAGTTTGCCCCAAAAAGCTCCCAAACAGAAGCCCGGGGAAAATGCAGTTTCTGGCATGTGGCCCTTCTGCCAAGAACTGTGCAGCATCAATCTGACTGACTCACGGGCAGCAGGAAAAAAGCCAATTTCTGGACTAGGTAGCCAGGCCGCTGGGTGGCACAGGGCATCCCAGCCACCAAGCAAACTCTTTCAGCTGCTGCTGGGCCAAGATACTGCTTTTTGGCCTAAGAAATGGCCTGGACGAGAGGCAAGGCATCACACAGGTGGAAGCCCTTATCATCTGAGGATTTTATTGCTTCTTGCTTTTATGCGGGCAACAAATATGATGAGACAAGTATACGAGTCATTTTACACAGACTATCAGCAAGCCTCATCAGCAAGATGAAGCCAGACTCCCGTATGGAAAATGTTTTAACCTGATTGATTTTTTTTTCCCCCTGTGTTGCCCAGTGCTAAAAATTAATTTATTGCCAAACGAAAATGAAAGGCTTCAGGGCGAATATAAGCAGTAATTCTAAAATTTTAACTTCTTCCTTCTTTCACTGTCTGATTTTGATGATAGAAAGGAAGCAGATTCCTTTTTTTTTGTATGCTGCGCAGGTGAGAATCACCAAATTAGGTGTATTGTTTCTGTCATTTTATTTTATTGTGCTGTTGCTAGAAGAAGAAATCAATAAGTAGATAATAAAAAGATACAAAGATACATCTTCAAAGGAAGTTAATCAACCTACTATTGACTCACCTACAGTGGGTTTTTTTTTTTTGGAAGAGAAAAATCTCAACATGATTTTCAAGACTCAGATATCTTGCCTGAATCCAAAGCCTTGACAGCATATAAAAGAGCCATCACAGGAGCACAGCGATAACAGTAAAGAGTTTTCGCAAGGCACAGATCACTGCTAGAATATAATGTTTTGTGGCTAAGCACTCACTTGGCATCTGAAATGAATATACAATTTACACTGTACTGTATTTTCACCTCTAAACATTAAATCTGAAAGCATATTCAAATGGACTTTGGAATATGTCTAGGCCTATTTACACATCTGATTTCAATAAAATAAATGTCCATCCCAAATTAGCTGTTCAATTACCTGGACTTTTTGCATAGGGACACAAGGACTGCATTCCTAGGGGAAAACTCTTCAATATCCACATGCAAGACAGACCCTTGGATGCTGTTAGCAAGAGTAACCAGCCCTAGCACAGTGCCATGGAACGTTCTATAGTTTTTCCTGCACTGGAATGAATTCCTGTGAAGCATATCTGCTCTCCGCCTGCTGGGATAACTCACCTCATTAATTCCTGGAATATTTTCTAACAAGTGGCACTCATGTCTCAATTTAAGAAGAGCAAATAGTCCTTTAAAACTCAAATGTCTGGCCAAAACTCTTATCCTAATTGCAAATGGTAGCCCATAATTTAAAAGAAAGATTGTAGCTGAATAAGGTTGTTTCCCCTCATAGGCCAAAAAGACTTTTAGTTATTTTTCCTGTTAATCAAATAAGCTTGCATTTTGCACTTGTCTGTATTTCAATTAAAGAACTATTAGAAACTGTAGCTTTTGCCTTCTAATTTAAATCCTGGTTCTTTTTCCATCAGAATAATTTAATAGACCAAAAGTTTTTAAAACCACAGACTAAAGTGGTTTTCTGATACTCCCAATTTTTAAAACACATTTATTGCTTTGAGTGGAATGTATATTAATTACAGCCTTTGAGTTTCCCTTCTTTCCCCACAGATCTGAACAGCAAAGTGGCTTTACAGAATTAAGCCACTGAATCAAATGCATCAGATGACTGCTTATTGATTTAACTGATATGGGTTTTATTTGAGTTTGAATTTTTTTAAATTGCATTTAATCATTTTGTATCTATTAAACATAAATAGTCTCTTATTTATTATTTTGATCTATACTTTTTTTTTTATCCTAATATTTTTTAGAGTGCAAAGCAGATGACAGGAAAGTCATCTTTAATGCACTTAGTGAAATAACCAAGCCATCTACAGCCTATACATAAAATTAATCCATCATTAACACATGGTGCCAGGATTTCAGATTGCATTTACAAGCAGTATTGGTTAAATTTGTGCATGGTGTAGGAAATGTTGTAGGCTGGAGAGAAAGCTTTGCCCTGGAGAAGAGCCTATTAAAAATATACTGCAATAGGTTGGAAACACAGACCTCCTCCCAGCCAATATGTGGAGGCCACAGCCTTCCATGGGGATTCCCATGCGTCAGTGCTGGGATCAGGCAGCCCCCCGCAAGCTGCAACTTCCACCAGCCTGAGACAGGAGCCTCCTCAACGTTCATCTCTCTGGCACAACCACCTCCAGGCGCGGAAAACAGGAATCACCGACCTAGTCCCACCAGATGTGCCATTTAAGCTCCACTGCTTTTCTTAAGCTTACTGTGATATGCATTGAAAAAATACATTTCACAATTCTTTACAATTTTCCAGAAGTTTCTAAATCATATATGGAATAGGAGACTCTAAATCCTACCTTGTACAGACCTTTTTTTGTACAGGCTCCGCTTATTTATTAATGCCTTCAAGAAGGAAAATATATGACAGAAGTCTTTCTGTTTCATAGTTACGTTCCAGTACTCCATATAATATTCGGAACAAAATCTGTTCCTAAGGATCCATAGCAAAGCCCTGCTGAGAGAGTCATGCAAATCTCCCTTCCCCTATCTCCCTCCTTTCTGGTATTTAGATAAGCTGCTATTGCTCCCTTATCTACATTCTTCTGGAGGGAGGAAATCATGTGACCGTTGGCTATTTCTCGTGCTTTTTGCAGCCATTTCTGGCCCTGGTAGGTCAGTAGGTATGTGCATGGTGGTGTTTTCACAGGGCAGTGGCACTCCAAGAGCCCAGCTGCTCTGCTGGCTTGCAGCGTCCAGCAGCCTCTGCATTTCTGTCAGCCCTCAGCATTCCTGGCTTCAGTTTCCAATGGCAAAATCATTTGGGGCTTGTTAACCCAAACACTAAAGGAACTGTAAGTGCTCAAAACCTATTCTTCACTTGCTCTGTTTTCTAACATACTGATAATAAACATGATTAAAAACTTAATTTCACGTATTTTTAATAGGCCATTTCTTATTTTGATATTCCCACCAACTGTGAAATTGCCAGTCATGGCGAGCAATACTTGTGCATCTCAGCTCTGCTCTAAACTAGCAGTCATGCCTGCTGCAAAACACATTTGCTTAATATCTCTACAGAGATTCCTGAAGAATTTTGCAGCAATCTAAGTTATAAATGCACTCCATAGATCCAGTAGAAAGCAGTGTTATTCAGGGAGTATTGGAAGTCCCAGGAATCAGTGGCCCAAGGAAGCTGGCAAGCCAGGGACAGAGAAAGAGCTGACCTTGCAGCAAGGAATGTGTTACTTGCCTTGAACCTCGCTTAGAGATAACACGGACTGGATGGAGGCAGTTCTGCAGCCCACAGCGAGCAGGAGGGGGAGAAGGGAGGTGTCTGTCTGTGGCAGACACAATAAAGTCCCCGGTTGGGTAAGAAGAACGAGCTTTGCAGAGCCCCAAGGAGCTCCTGGGGGCTCAGCCGCCCGGACTCAGAGGCAGCTTAGAGAGGGTGCAGCTGGGGCACCTGGAGGCAAAAAGCTCTGCAAGGGCTGAGGAGGCTGCCCCTTCTTCCTCCAGAGAGCAGAGAAAATGGAAATAAGGGTCCGTGCTCAGCACCACCCAGGTGTAGGTGCACCAGGATGCAAGAAGCGCCACAGGAATCCAGGTGCATGAGGTCCGATCTTGTCCTCCTTACTGGTAGGTCTTCTCGTGTGCAGCAGGCACATGAGAGTGGTGTAAGTAACCAGTCTCTAACTAACTAACGTGGTGTCTCCTTGCTCCAGCTGCTGAGGCGACACAGCACATCCCTCCACCCGCACCTTCCCTTTGAGGTGCCAGGCCAGTCAGAAGAGCCAGTTATCCCAACGGATGCCTAAGGGACTCCTCCTCACCAGAGACTCCCCTGCCCTCTTCCTTCTAAGAGCCAAGGGGTGCATGGAGGAGTCTGCCTTGCACCAGCCGGGCCGGAGGCCTGGCCTGGCTAACGCAGCTCTGCTCTGCGAGCCCTGCCGTGCCCTCGGAGGCCAGCGCTTGCCTTCCTGGCAGCTCAGTCCCTTTGCCTGGCTCCACATCATCCATTGTTATATATTTTTGTGTGACACTTCTATATTTCTTTTAAAAACAGTCAGGTTTATTTGTTGGGGTTTTGTTTAAATCCTGTCAAAATGGTGATGTAGTTGAGTGCTGGAGATTTTTCTCCATAAAGCCACTGAAGACGGGGTGTGTGACAACAGTAAGGTTTATTTGGGAGTAGCTTCTGCATGCAAACATACAGTGGGAGATTAAAATATTCTCTGCCTTCTCAGGGAGGTCTCTGCTGATGCCTTTTTGACAAATACAAGTTCCAGTTAGTACTGCTCGTCCACACAGACATGCAGAAGCCTTTCCATGCCCGGAGATGCCAGCAAGGAAGGGAGACTCTGCCGTTGCCTGCAGACCTCCACTTCTTGCTGAAGACCACGAGGCTGCGGAGCTGCCCTCCAGGTTTGGAGAGGGTGACGGGCTCCATCTCACAGTAAAGCACCTCATCTGCTGCCCAAATGCTCGTGTCTGCCTTGGGTCCAGGCTGTGCACACACTGAAGCTGCCTGCAAGGTTTATTTCCACGTCTGCAAGCTAGGAGCCTTCCTCCACGCTGCCCCAGCCCCAATCTGCGCCGCTTTAATAGGATCTCTGTCCCCCATCCCGAGCTGCACAAGTGGCTCTCACACCCGGCCCCATTTCTCATTCTCTTTGTACTTTTTATTCTTTCCATTTCCACTCTGCTTAATTTCTTTAGTCATTTTTTACTCCTCTTCCAGAGTTCGTCCAAGGCTGCAGAATAAAACAGAAATCTGTTCCACTCGGTGTCTGAATTTTAATTAATTTTTACCTTTTTCTCTTCTGAAACAAATTAATATCAACAGCTCTCTCAAGGAACATGACCTACAAAAGTACTCCAATCTTCAATAAAAGAAAAGCAATAGGATGCAAAATCGAGTGCTCAAAGTTAAGAAATGACAGACTGATAGCTGATTGTGTCATCTGTGCATAGCTAATTTTTTTCCTATCCAGAGCAGAAGGCAACTGTGTTTAGACAGGCAATTTCAGCTTGATTTTCTGGACGTGGCATGTTTGACCAGAATATAAATAATCTCTGTGTATATCCCTTCGGTAAACCCAAGGGTTTATATTATTTTATGAAAATCATTTTAAAAAATGTAAAAAACAAATAATCAGAATTTCCTGTCTTGTAAAAATCTGATAAGAATAAGGGCAAGGAAAGGTGATATTTTGGGAATGGACTTTTCAGAATTAAAACGAATCCAGAATTAAAAGTTGAAAATACAAGAACTTGGTTTTCCCAGTCACAATGCATAGCAATTTGAAGGATATACATAACATAAAATGAATATAGTATTTTCACAAAAGAGACTGAGCTTGGTAATTAAGCGAATTGAACGTTTTTATTTCTGCTAACAATCATGAATCTACTTCTGATGTGTTGTTATTTTTAAGAAAAAAAACTTTGCAATAAAATTCTAGGAGCTGTTATTTCACATTCATTATTGTGCTGTGGAAATTACGGAGATGTAATTACTTCACTGTAGATTATTTATCACCCCTTTTAAATCTCTTATCTGTTATTCTCACATTTTCTTTTTTGTCCAGCCCCATTTTATTCTGGCATCCCAGACATTTAGTCCATGTAAGTGCATAATGAGGACACTGAGACTAAGCGTAATTAAAATCTTTCAAAGTAAAATGATTACATATTCAATTAATAGAAACATACTTAAAACTCTCCCATGATTTTCAATCTGTTAACAGTGACAGCTGCTGCTTCTAGTGGTCTTTCTGTATGCATCGACTCTTCCAGTCAGCGTTATTATATCAATAAATGCATACGCTTGTCATGCTTTGATTAAATAATGAAACACAATTATCTGAATTCTGTCCAAAACCTTTTATGTCATCTGACTTAAATTTTATTTTCAATAATCTGAACCTCAGATAGCTGGACTCAAGGCAAGTGACTATTGAAGATACACTACAATGCTTATATAGGGAAAAAGAGAGGATTTATTTTATATTATTGAAACAAATCCAGATCCCTCAAGATCACTTAAAACTTGTTTTGTAAGTTGTAAAATTGTTATATAATTAAAAAAGCTAAATAATTAAAATGGCATTTTGCAAGATATAGTCATTTGGTTTTATTCTGTCTAGTAATTAGTACGGAAGACAGAAATTCACTTGGTATTTTGACAGAAATCATCATATAAATAGCTAAATGATTCAAATTATGTCAATTTAAAAACATACAGAAAACAATAATTGAAAAACAACAACAGCAAAAAAAAAAAAAACTTACAGTCAAGAACTACGTTATAGCTTAATAATCAAAGATGACAAAGTATAGGATTGTTTGTCCTATAAAAGAATCCAGAAGTACCTCTGCTATATATTTTCTGGGTTTTATCACATCAGGTTCACTTGTTTTGGTTACAATTATCTCTTCTCACAGGCAGTTTCACTACAGAAAGGAGGTATGCACGGACAGCACAACAAATGGTATATAAATTTAAAATAGAAACTATATGATAGAACTGTTGGCACGAAAGTAATATTCCCTTCAGGAACTTCAGCGAGCTGAAAAAAAAAAAGTGGTGGTGTGCAGCTAATATAGTACCTGCTTCCCAGTGTTGATAACTATTCATTTAGGGCAAAAAATATATATATATTTTTAGAAATTCTGAAACACATGGAGGCAGCACCTGGAGAAAGCACAATTCATGAGCAAGTGTAGGAAACCCTCGAAGCGTTTGGGCTCCCTCTTGCAGCTGGAAATACTGGTTTTGTGCCCGTGCGTGCAGGGTGCCACGAGCTGCCGGGGACACCCAATGGGCAGCGTGCTGCTGTGGGCCAGGCTTGTGTACGTGGCCTGAAACGGGGGTCAAGGAAAGCACTGGAGAAACAAAACACAGAGACCACAGGGTCGGGATTTAAGGTTGTGCCATGGTAGAACTTGTTTGCACACCAAAATGGCACTATTTTATTCTACCGATGCTGCAGGAGCACAACTATCTTCTGTCATCCTGGGGACATCAATAAAAAGGTGCTTATCTTCTAATAGTTATTTTCTTTTTGAGCATGAGATAAGCTGTAGCAGTTTCTCTTTCCATAAATTGTGCATACGAGGAATTGCAAAATGTAATCCTACTGGGGGAAAAAAAATGTACTTCCACCTCTAAATGATTATTTTTGTATTTGTATAGCTGCATGTAGACCAAGCCTTAGCTTAGGCAGCAAATTACAGGACTGAGACTGTCCCTGCAGGTAACAGAAGGGAGCAGGACAATGAAGGAGGAAAGGTGCGTCATGAAAAAAAGCGAAAACAAAAACAAAAAATCCCCACTAAAGTCCTAATAGTAAATACAATACTTACATTAGAAATTTAATTACATTAAATAGACCAAAATTTTAAATAAATCAATTCAAAAATCTTTTTCTAATTCAGGAAGTACTCAAAAGTGAGCGGGAATTTGAGCTTATATTTTTATGGTCTAGTGCCTGAAAATGTTGATACGAATGAAGCCACTGAGCAAGAAAGCTCGTTTTAGGCTAATGTGCAAATGGAGCTGGAAAAACTCAGGGCTCAATTATCTTATAAACGTAATCATGGCACACATATCTATCTCATACAGCATACTTTCCTAGTAAACAGCCTTGATAAGTGTGGCAGTCATTTTTCAGTAGTGGAACTCTTGTTAATCGATGTAAATACATCTGTAAAAAATCTGTTTAATAAAAAGATACTTCTCAAAGCTGGTAAGAAAGAATATGTCATTAATCAGAGTATAGAGCTATTCATACTGTCTCCATAGCAGTAGCTTTGTCACTCACGATACATCACTGTCACTCTTTGGTTCACTCAAGGATACCTTTCACTAGGAGGAAGACAGAGCAATGCAAAGGCATGTATAATTTTTCTATTTTTAAAAAATCTTTTTTAACTGTTATCCTCAACTAGATGAAATACAGAGCACAGCTCCCAGAGAGAGGGACGGGAGAGGATCTGTCCTGATCTGTGCAGCTGCCACCACTCGGGCTCGTGAGCCGGTGCTCACAGTGGCTGCACAACAGGGCAATTCCCTTCCCTGCACTAATTCCAATCCACCATGACTGCATCGACTCCTAAAATGCCCTTAAACAAGCCCACTTACATCAGTGCAAATGCCTGGCTGTCACAGAAGAAAATCTGATTCCAAGGCAATGTTCCCTTTTTTTTTAAAGCATCCTCTCCAGGCAAGTTTCAGCCCAAAGGTGCAGCCCAAAGGATACCTCCCACCCAGACTGCTCGGGACCAAACCACCACAGTGCTTGCACTTACACACACAGCACTCGCTCCCGTCTCCTCTGTTGCCCTTGCAGTCTTAAAGTGTCATTTTTTCCTTTCTTTCCACTTCCAAGCGCAAAAAAAGACAGTGTTACTGTAGCATGATGCCGAGGTTGGTGCTGTACAGCATGAGTTTGGGTGATGTTGAGATGTTGCTGGAGGACTGGATAGAGTGGAAGGAGACAAATTTAGTGCAGTCTTATCTGTACTCCTGTATGGAATTGTCCTAGTGCTCCCCTCAGACCACAGCCAGGTTTTGTCCTGGGGGAAACGCATTGCTTTAATCTAAAAGAGAAATCGGGACCGAAGCTGCATGGACACAGCATGCACAGCCAGGCACTGACAGAGGGATGAGCCAGAAAAATAAGGGCAGATGCACCCTATTGCATCCCACAGCTCCTAAACCCGCAGAAAAAAATGGGTTTTATCCTGTCCTGGGTGTCATCCATTGGGAAAGCACAGTTAACTCAGAAACTGCAGCTAGAAAAAATCAAACCAAGGGGAGATGAACATTAATTGCCCATAGGTTATGAACCATCCTTTGTAACAGCAGGTACTTCAACGTTATTGAGCTCCTGCTAATAGCACAGTAGTGAGGTGATGGACACAACAGAACGGTTTGTGACAGAATGAAGATAAACACGCATCACAGCAGCACTCCTGAAAACCAATTATTTGATTATGTAGGTTTGTATCAGACTTCAATAAAATAGTATTAGCAGTATATGACAGTAAATAAGTTAAAAACTCCACAATTTTGAGAGAAATCCTGATCTATCACCATTCAATAAAAAGGACATGCTGTTTTCTCTGAAAATTCCCTAAGCCATTAGGGTAATCATATTACTAGCTTATGCAGTATGGCAAAAACCTAATATATTGAGAGAAATAAAATCCTGCAAGTGAACACAAGCTACAGACGTACATTTTCATAAACCTCACTTCATATTCAATATAACTGTTCAGTTTTGCTGACAAGCAATTTAAGTCACAGTAGCAATTGTACTGAAGACTGCTATTTGCTTTTACTATCCTCTACTTCCTTAATCTTGTCCTTAAATATATTCAAGGTAACAAAAAAAATGTTTTGTTAGGCTGTTTTGTTATACCTGTTGAGCTGATGCAAAATTGTAGTTTTGTTTTTTTGGTAAAAATAACATTTTTTTTCTAACCTCAGAGATCAGGGGAAAAAAAAGAGAATTTCACAGTATCTTTCAAATATCAAAACCTTTTCTCAAAGCGATTCAAAGCCTGCTTGCAGGTCTGCTAGTGTGAGAGCCACGAGCAGTGCTCACCTGAACGGCAGCGGTCCCGTGTCGAGGGCTGAACGCTGTGAGCAGCTCCGCGCTGCGAGCTCCAAGGGTAAATCCCAGGAAATAAACATTTACGTTACAAACCAGTTGTCTGTCTAATTAAAATGCCTGAAAAGGCCTGAAGCCTACATATGTTAAAACCCAATTTTCCACAAATTGACCTTTCTTCCCAGCACTGTTCCATCATGAACGCGTCGATGAATCTATGACACAGAAGTTGCCTGCACAAATGCACCCCGTCCATTTGGCCTCTGCCTAAGGATCTGCACTATGGACTATATACAGCATGTTTACATCAAGCAGCTTCTGCAACATGTCCCACAAGAGCTTGCTTTCAGGAATGAGGAAGCTGAGGGTAGTCATGAAGCAAGCCATCCCTTACTACCACTTTTATACCGCCTGCAGATCTGGTCAGGTTTTCTGATAACCATGCGGTTTTTGTCTTGCAAACAATGGGTTATGAGCTGAGAAACTGCAGAGACAAAGCTAGGTATGGAGAGTAATTGCTAGTTGTATTGAAGGTCTGACTAGGAGAGGAGCAACATTTACCTACATGAAGGAAATGTCAGCTGGATTATTGATTTTAGAATAAATGAGAATTCAGCTCTTTGTGCATTCTTTCTTTTTCAGAAACAACAGATCTAAGAGCTCAAGTCCAATTTTTCAAAAGAAATCTACATCCTTAAAGCTATTTCCCTGTGTTACGTCAGGCTGACCACACCAATAGCTCCCAAATCCCTTTCCTCTCCCTGCCCTCCAGGTGCTTGGCTGCCGCAGTTCATGGTCACCCATGACATGGTGCAGCTGTGTTACCTTAGGCCTGAGTGTTGTCAAAAGCACCGTGTGAGAAAGAGCTGCAAGATGCCTTAACTTGGGCATCTGCCTCCTGACTTGGAGGCTGTGTTTAAGCTCAGGGCTTTGCTATGGGCTGTGTTGTAGATATGTCTGTGTTTGTCCATATGCTCTGCTGATCCTGACCTTGCCTTCCTGATTTGACTTCTTAACTTGGCCTCAGACCTCCTTCCTTTAAATAAGATATTTCTGGAGATGACTGGACTCTTTGCTGCACCTGGTTTCCTTCACCAGATCCTCTCTATCCTTCTCTGTTGGGTACTGTAGGAACGTGCCCTTTCCCAGTGAACTTTACTCTTCCTGCTTGCCTTTTTGTTGCCCTAAGCTCCCAGCTTGCCTTCCCTCTCCTTCCTCCATCCCTGGAGATAGTCATAAGCCATCTGGACACAGTGCTGGGCAACATGCCTTGCTTGGGCAGGAGGGTTAGACTAGATGATCGCCTGCCTACCTCAGCTCTTCTGTGATTTTGTGATCAGAGCAGCTTGCTGTTCCTTGACATACAGGCCTTCGAGGTTGAATTTTAAGTATTCTGAGGTGTGCTTCTGATAAGTAATGGTTCTCCTAACTCATTTTTAAAACACAGCCTTGACTCCTAAGCCCCAAATAGATGCTATAGAAAATTCTATTACTTGTATCAAACACAAGTTTTGCATTTCAGTACTGTTATGTTAACTATTATGTTAACAGGTCATTCAACAGGCAGTTACTGAAGCCTGGTCTATGATGGCTTTGCATGAGGTACCACTGCTTTACTCCAGGCCTTGCAAACTCCGCTTAGAAAACACCAGAGCTGCCCTCACCATGTCTCCAAGACCTCACCTCTATTCAAGACCGCACCTTTTCTCAAAGCCATGGGCCCCCATCTTACATTATCTCCCCTTCTCCACCATGCCTTCAAATCTCTGACCTATTCAAGATAGATGTGAGGGATATGCTGGCTATTCAATCATCTGTGCTGAGGAAGTAGCAGCAGATCAAACAGAGCAAACTCATACTCTGATATCAGCCATGGCTTGCACTAATTTTCCCAAAGCTTACAGTAACTTCATATCTTTGTATGCTTTACTTCTCTGCCATATTTGTTCTAAATTGGCCAATAGATTCAAAATTAACAAGGGGAAAAAGTGACACAAACACTAGGAAACAAGGTTAGAAGCATTAATTTAGTGCTAGTAATATGTCAGATTTTAAACATGAGTAGGTGTTACCTAGTGAAATAGGAGAAAGCAGACATTTTAGGAAGCATGTTCAGTAAGTAAAAAGGAGCAGATATGATTGTACTTTTACCCGTACCACAGCCAGCAGGGCTGCTACATCAGGCAAGAAAGTGCCTACCAAAATCAAGGAGTGTTTTTCTACTTTATCTGCTCCAATGTTCTACATCTTCCATGTGCAGCATTGGTATTGCCACACTCTACATTCCCCTTTCCTGAAAGGGTGTACTACAAGCAATAACGAAATAAATGTCATCTTCGTATTCACTAATTATAGAATCAATAAATAAGCAGCCAAGTAACTAAGAAACAAATTGACAAGCTGAGGTGGAACTAAACGATCACCATTATGGGCTCCTTCAGCACTTACAAGGCACTAGCTCATGTAGGGGGTTAACTTGGCTTGGCATCTGTCGATGCTCGGACTCCTGCAGGGCATCTTCACGCTGGAGGCCTCCCACAAAGCAGTGGGCTGTGGGTGGTCATTCCAAAATGCCTCCACGTTGCCCCAAGTAAGATGTGCACAATACAAAACACTTCACAGTTTTCCATCATGTAAGCCCCTGGCTTCTTTTTCCCGCAAGCAATGCTTTGATTCTCCCATTCCCTCAAATACTTTGA
Organism: Rhynchotus rufescens; assembly: GCA_032273925.1. Classification (NCBI taxonomy): domain Eukaryota; kingdom Metazoa; phylum Chordata; class Aves; order Tinamiformes; family Tinamidae; genus Rhynchotus; species Rhynchotus rufescens. The sequence continues at coordinate 20,949 of JAVCKT010105233.1, forward strand.
TTCCTACAGATTTCTGTATCCTCAGTCAGATTTCTTGCAAATTGCAGACCTTTGCTAGCACAAAATCAGTTTATTAACATTTTTTATTTTTGCTCTTTCCATTAGCTGACTTGTCTTGAATTCTAGTATGCTCTTGTCTTCACTCCAAGTATCTGCAAAAGAACAACACTGACTTCTGGTTTTGGGGTTTTTTGTTGTCGTTTTCTCGGATTTTCCTTTTAGCAGGCTGTAATCTTTCTTTCAAGGCATTATCGTAGCATTCAGTTCTTTATTAGCTTGCTGATAGCTGTCTGTGTGCAATGATTCTTCTCCTCATGAAAAAAAAATCAAGCTGCAAGCATACGAATCGTGGTCTGTTAGCAGACATTAATTTTCTGAGCTTCTTTTTGTGCTGAAAACAGTAAATGAAAATGCACGATAGAAACAGATGGACCTGTGATAGATGCTAGTTCTGGCCATTTACCGAAGGAATCTGTTAATACGATGCCATAGCACTAGTCAATGGCAACTGAGCAGAGAGACCTGTAACAAGGATGGCAAGCTTTCCTATGTTCATTTAAGTAAAAAGACAGAGTGAAGGGGGTATGAACTGACCCCCTGTTTTGTTGATTGGCAGAAACTTTTAGAGCAGCTTGAGCACTCAGTCCTGGCCACTGATATAGAGAACTTAAATTCTTGTTGTGACAACCTGCTCGTGTGTGTCATGAGCAAAGTGTATTGATTTTGCCTGTGGCTCCTCCAGCATAATAAATTGGTGAGTGATTCCCCCATCTTGCAGAGAAAGTTCATGCTGGTTCGAAGTACAGCAGAGATGAATTAGATGTGTTATGATTATGAGACTATCTTGTTGTCAAGGCACCATGTAATTTCTGTTGAACAAGACAGACTAAACAAGTAGCTTCATATTATTCTCCTGAAACTGCAGCAAAAACTTGTTCAACTAATTCCATAGCAGAAGGCAGTACTTCTATCTGAGTATTCAAAGTATTCAGTAAGATAAAAATGAGCAAGACAAGCAAACGTTGCATTTTCAGCTCCTGGATTTTCTACATCATGTATAAAAAAATAATATTACTTTCCACTTTTTTGAGTTCTTTTGTCATTAGCTGTCTAATAAGATAGGAAAAGGAATGTAATTTGTATGAAGCTGAATTTATGGCCAAGAGACACAATGTCCTTTTTCCTGGTCCTCCTATGCAAGACTGTACTTCTTTTGCAAGGGTGGAATATTTCTCCCTCAGCCTCTGTAGCTGTCCTTGAAGCACCCACCATGTTCTTCCCAGGTCTGCCCTCATACATTTGAGTAAATGTGGCTACAAGCCCCTATCCTGAGGCATTTCTACCTCGCTTAACTGAGACAAGTAGCATAACATTATAAAATCCAGTTACTTGCAATTATGGTTTTCAGCAACTCAAAATGAAGCTGCACAACATTGGTCCAGGATTCCACTTAGGATTTCTTGAACTAATACGTCAGCCATTCTACGGCTGAAATGTAAATTTAGAATAAAGTTTGTTAACAATTAAGAAAGATGAAAATGCTTCTAATGGCCTTGGTGTTTCATGACTCATCAGCTAACACAAGATTCCAGGCTGCTTACCAAAATACCGATCCTTTTCTGTAACAGCATTAGATTTGGTTTCAAACATAAGGCATATGTTTTAAGCACAAAAAACTATGCCGTAAGCATAATGTGAGGGCTGAGAGGGCTCGGTTAATTTGTGATGCTCAGACTGTAAATCAAGATTTAAAAACATCTTTGCACCATGAATACTTGCAAATATTAATTATATACAGAGACATGGTTTGCTAGTGATCAGCTTTGCTTAGCTTCCTTAGGTCTGTCAAAAGACAGGATTTTCTTTCTTCCTTGTCAACAGTGTGGAAATACTCACTCAGGAGACACATTCTAGTTTTAAAAAGTGTTCTGAAACAGATCTTGAAGCTCTGGTGATGCCTCATTTCTACCAAAATTGGTAGGTGATTCAAGTTTTATTGCCTGGTTCTCACAGTAGGTTCATTTATTTCCTCAAGTAGTTTACTAGATACAATCTTGATTCAAAAAGTGCCAAATTTATAAACCACCGATTCAAACAGTATGATGACTCAGGGTGGGATGCCCAACATTAAATCCATAAGCTTGCAGCTTCCTGCTGAATGTAGCCAAACTATTAGCAGCACATCTCTCTACAAAGCGTGCATTTGGAATTTCTAGCTCCAGCAAATCCGTAGTCTGTGGAATGACAGTTTCATGTTCCTGGCACTCTTGCAGTCCTTGTGAAAATGCCCAAGCATCCTGCAGCATGTGAGCGAGCCCTTCGGCAGGCTCCTGCCGTGCAGTCTGCGGGCCCTCCCTGTACAACCTTGCAGCATTAGGAAGGTCCTACTTTTGCATTTAGAGTTTGCAGAGCTCTGGCTGTTCCCTTGCAGCGCCCATAGCCAAGGTCTTTTTTAATCTCAGGCCATCTGAATGGCACCCTCTTCTGTCCAGCACCCAGACTGCAACACCACCACACTGATGCTCCCAGGGGATGTTTCCTCCTTCTGCATATTGAAATAAAATACAGGTGTTCTACTGTGAGATTAATAATACCATGAGCTATCCTGTTCCGTGCTTGATTATAAGACTGGTCTATAAATGTTAATGAAAACAACAGGTATAGAAGCAAAAGGAAGAAGATATTGCTTGTTTTTGCCAGCTGCAAGGAGTTTGAAGGATGCCGTGCGTGTTCCAGTTCACATCCATCCCTGCATGTGTGTTCATTTAACTGAAATAAACAAACAAAAAATTTAATTCAAAATACTTCATTTTCATGTGGTTTTTAAGTGAGAATCCTACAAAATAAGGCTTATGCAGCTATCCCACATCTCAGCTGACTTCTTGTAATGATGGCAACTTAAATGCACTTCAAACGAATCAGACGCCCAGGCATATCTCAAGCACAGTAAGCTCCTACAAATTTTCCAATAATTAGCAGCTGGACAGAAGGGCCTAATTGAAAGGGCACCTTCCTCAGTGCCCACACTTGTTTTCTGCTTAAGCTGCAGCCACTGCACCACACACCATCCTTCATCCAGGCTGGCAGAGAGGAACCGGGGAGAGAAGGAAGGGTTGGGAGGTCAAAGGAGATGAGGAGAATTACAAGGGTGTGCAATACAAATCACTGGGAAAAGATGTTTCATTAACTCCACTAACAGGTCAGCTTATTTCCTCTCTCTCCTGTGGCTCATAGTGTTTTAGTGATATATTGCTTGGATTGTCTTGGGCAGCAGCAGGTAACGAGACGAGCACAATGTTGTCTATCCATGTGTTGTGCTGATTACTGCAACTTCTTCCCCGATGTGTTGTTTACATCATGTTTGGATTCTGCTCTGAGACTTTATGTCAATCAACATGCCAATAACTACAAATGCATACAAATCCTTACCATTGTAAAAGGGGAAAATCAGACTGAAATGACCTGGCCAATAATGATTAGTCAACATAATGGTCTTTAAATTCTGGCATACCCAGGAGACTGAAGTAATACACATATGCACCGAAAGAGGTACAGAAACATCAATGCTGCTGTAAAGTGCAGTTGGACTGATGATGAGAAGCCCAGGCTGGTGGTGCCCAGTAGGTATTTACTGGGAAAAGACTAAAAGTCTAGTTCTAACTAGAACTCATCTTTGCTAAGTCCCCAAGGTGAGGAGGTGTTGGTGCAGCCCAGGGGTAGCACCGTGGTAGAGAGGCAGAGCTTGTGCTGGTTGGTGTCCAGCAGTAACAGAGGGGCAGGCTGGAGTATGATGACCTTTAGATCTAGGCAGTGCAAACTGCCCCTGTACTGAACAGCCTTCCAATTAAACATCATTTTTCAGTAGAGCTCAGAGGTCAAAGCACTAACAAGAAAAAGAGTTAAATTTAATAAGGCCTTCGGAATAAATTTTATTCATTTCTGCTTCAAAAAAATAGGGATCCAAACCTTTTTTTTTTTTTGGTTCAGGACCAGGGTTCTGCTTTCTGGCAGTAAAACATTTGCTGTTTACTGTCACAGAAGAACCAGGATATGGATGAGGAAAATTCAAATGTTCTTAATGAATAGAATAATAACATTTAAAGAAATTTAATACTGTAAATGCTAAGTCATGCTGTTAGTACAAAAACCATCTTTGTGTTAAGCTGAAAGCTGGAAACATCAGAAGAAAAGAAACACCTAAGACTGCCACAGAAGCTATGAGGCAAAACATGCCTGGCTGTGGAAAAGGCAAGAGTCGTGTCCATATATGAGGGGGCATTTTCAGCAAAGACACCTGAGTGCATGTTTTTAAAAAGTTGCTGAGTTTTCATCTCAAGAATGAAACAAGTGGCTACTGTTTTAGGGTAGATTGATTCAAACTGGTATATGGCCACTCAGGTGATAAAAAGAAAGTGCAGCCTCTCCTTTGAAATGTGAAAGAGTTTGGTGCATTTAAAAGGTTGCTCGAGATAACAACTATATAAAAAAAAGAGTT
>JAVCKT010105247.1:0-25433 GCA_032273925.1 Rhynchotus rufescens
TAGTACCAATGGTACATTTTTTTTTCTCTCTACAAATAGAGCTGTGAAACATCTCTAAAATAATCTGAATGTTTTTCCCCAGTGTCACTTTGGAAGTATCTGGGCAGATTTTAAGCCTAAAATCATAGGAAAATTTAGCTTTGTCTATGGGAAGTCTTCAGATTGTTTTCCCTTTGTAACACGAGGAGTGTCCCTCGGTTCCAGATTTTGTTTGCATTTATGTGTTTGGGGAAAGGTTGATGTGCAAGAGCAGTATAAAGTACTTTGAGACCATGTTGAGGAATGGAGAGACCCGTATCCTTGAGGAGGTGGTGGAAGAAGCTGTCCCAGTCCCATTTCCTGCTTAAGGAGAGTGTAATAAGCTTTAGTGTAGAGGTCTCAATTTTAACTTGTTTATTTGCTGTGGCAAATCTGTAGTTAAGAGCTGTAGCAAACTGAATGCAATATCTTAGACTCCTTGGGGCTGTTGTCTTGTTGAAATACAGATGGAAAATAGAGAGGAAGCATCGACACCTTCCTTGTTTCTTGTCCACAAGAAAAAGCTGCTTCTCCAGAGTAGAACAGAAGCTGCGCATGGAAAAAAACTAGTGAAAATGAAGGCGAGATTAGTGAGCTGACGCTGAAAAGAAATGGGAAGTTGCAGTGTCTTAAGTTTTTGCTGTTTCAGTTGGGATAGCTGCTCAGAGCTAGAACTAGACCAGGTCTCCTGCTCATAGCTGGAGTTTTCATGTAGCTTAACCTACAAAGTGCAAGGCTTGTAGTTTAGGCTCCAAAAAGGAAATAACCAATGCCGTGCTTCAAGATTTTACACATATATAATGTTTATATATCATAATAATATATATTCACGTATATAATGATAGTTACTTTGTGGTTTTGGGTTTTGAAGGCAGAATTCAGAAGTAAATGCAGCCTCCTTTCCCATGCTTGCTGAGGTCACATAGTTTTGGTGCCACTGCAGGTGACAGCTCCACAGAATTCATGTAAATGTCTCTTGGGTGACTTGGTGGTGGAGGCCTCAGGGCGCTGCCTGCTGCTAATCCTGAGAACTTTGCTGTCACCTGCAGTGAACGCTGCCCAGCCCAAGATAACTAAGACCTGCTTATGTTTTACACACCTCCAGAATATAAGACCTCCAGTCTAAGAAGGGAAGAAAGTCTAATTTGCCATGCCTAGCATTTTGAGGGATGCATTAATGCAATATATCTAGGTGCTTCTCCATCCTTTCAGTTTGTCCTATAACTCTCTGTTCCATCATACGATTTCTAAACTATTGTGAAACAAGGGGAGGCCTGCTGCATAAAAATGCGTTTGCTCTGTGTAAGGAAATAATAAAGGAGTTGTTAAAAAGGAAAAAAAAAGTTCAAAAGATTCTTCAGTGTCAGTTCAGCTCATAAAATAATGAAAATATGTTTATGTGCTTTTATGAGTCTTGATCTTCAGAGTAGATCGTAACTAGACTGGAAAAAAAAAAAACAGGTGGGGGGGGGAAATTGCTTTGAGGACAGCTATTGAAGGGAGCTGTTAACTCCGACTGCTGACCTGAGTGAGGCAATTTTTTAAAGCTCGTTCCTCTGCTGGATGGTGCTTAAGAGCTGTCAGGTTCTGCCTACTCAGGCTTGCAGGGGAGCATTAGTTTTTGCAGCAGCCAGTCTCTAGCTCAGTGTGTTGGGCTCCTGTGTAGCCTGTGTAGGCTCTGAGTAACCTTTGAGAAAGCCTGAGTTGACAGGCAGCAGCTAAAAGGAATCCTGTGGGTAGGGGACGTGTTCCTGGATGCACCACTGAACGGTGATGACACTGTTTGGACTTGCGTGGCATTATTTGGACTTGCCTGCGTGTCCTCTTCTACTCAGTTATGAGATGCACTGTGGACATACGTTTGTTTCACTAGTGGAGAATCTCAGAAAGATTTAGGTTGATTTTTTAGGAGCATTTCGTGTTTTTGCAGCAACTTTTAATTTGTCCTGGACACTGAAAGAGTAATAAACCAAAGCCCTCAGAACCTGGCTTCGTTAAGGCTGATACAAATGAAATTGCCTTGCAGACTGTCAATTTATCATACTATTACTGCGCTGCTGTAGTCTCTTCCCAAATGAAACATGGGTTGATATCTGTAAAAAAAAAGGTTGTGGCTGATGCCTGCTTTCTTCATCAAGAAATGAAATTTGCTGCTGTCTTTCGAAGCTGTGAAATTAACTGTTTAATGCCTGCGCAACGTTCACCGAGGCACAGACTTGGGGAATCAATTCCAGTGATCTGTGCGTGCATAGCTGCTGCCTGGCCATTTTCCTTTGGCAAGAGAGGCAGAGGATATAAACGTCTTGCAGTCCAGGGCTATTGACAGAGGAGGCAACTGCATCGGTGCTGGTTTCAGCCCATGTGTGATGTGTTTGCAGCGTGGCTCCCTCAGGCTTCATAGGAGATGAAGACTGCTGAGGAAAATACATGTGTTGTGTCCCCTGCTGTTCTTTATATTATCTCTATTAAAAAAAAAAATCTTCAAAAACCTCATTTTAGCTTGCTGTTGCAGCTAGATGTTGTGTTTTTTCTGTGTTGCTAAATGTGGCATAGAAGCAAGAGGGTCTGCTTCATGCCCCATCATGGAGCAGCTGCTTTTTTCTACATCTTTGGGCTTTTTCCCCAGAACGAAGCAAAACTCCCAGTCCATGAGATGGATAGATGAATCTTTCCTCAGCGTGCTTGCATTCCCCCATGTTTTTCCCTGTCCCCCAAATCCAGCATTTCCAGTGTTTTGCCTGGCCTTCGAAGTTGAGGCAAGGCAAGTCAAGCCTTGCAGTGTTCAGGGAATGCTGGGCATATTATCATAGCTGGGCACTTTGGCACTTTCTCTCCCTGAAGAAGGAAATAGGACCCACTTCTAGACAGCCCCTAAGGACATGCAGGTTAATGTACTGTATGCCTTTCCCTTAAGGACTTTGCTGCCCTATGGTTAGTTGCTCAACTGTGGTTAAGAAGGACTTGCCCGAAATGGGGCTGCAGTGTTGTGCATATCCATGCAGCACCTGGAACATGATTGATTTTAGACCATGTGCCTGATGTACGTTGGAAGAAAGGGTAGCTGGGGATGGTCTGTTGTCATCTTAAAAGATGAGAGAGTTTGATTGCTGACCGATGCTGGTTTAGGCTTTTATACTGTCTTGCATCTATGTTTTTTCCTCTTAGAGAAATGATGTATTGCCTGCATGCACAACCCTTGCATTTATAACTGTCTCACTCTGAGCATTCATGGAGTGCAGATGTTCATAAAACAGACATTCATGTCTTGAAAAATCCTCTAGCCTGTGGTAAATGGGAAGCTTTTCCCAGGCTGGAGAACCAGCCTGTGAATAAATGAACCTTTCATCATTTAAGAAGGAGGGGAAAAATAAAAAATAATAAAAAAATAAAAATGCTGTGACTGATGCAAAAAGTGCCTTCCAAACATGAGCACAGGGTAGATAGGCGAGTGCAGGGCTGCCCGCTGCACATGGGCACTCGTGCTCGAGCAGTGGGAAGCTTCCTGCAGGAGCTCCTCGTCGGAGGGATGCAGGGAGGAAGGCACGAGCCATGCTGACTTGCTGGTGCGCCTGCAAGCTGCTGCCCAGGGAATACAAGGGTCTGCTCAAACTGAAGCAGTATCTGCGCCTCAGGGAGGGTTTTCCTCATGAGTCTGAACTGCTGCTGCTGTTAAATGTCGCTGTGTGTGCGTCTGCTTTGCAGAGCGGAGCATCTTGTCCATGTGCCCTGGCAAATGTGGAGGTTGCAGCAGGGTATCTGCAGAGTCCGTGTTCACTGGGAGGTGTGGACATGGAAGAGCTTTCTGTGTGCGTGAGAAAAGTGGTGACTTAGAGGATTTGGAGAGTGTAATGCTGGATTTCTAGATCTTTCTGTTCAGACAGGCAAGCTGCCTTAATACTGACTGGTCAGTTGAGGCCCTCCGGGTTGTAAAACACCTCTGTGGTCTTGAAAAGCAGAACTGGATCATCTTGGCTGTGAAAATAATGTGAGAAGGAGGGAGCTTTGAAAGAGATGGGATATATTCCTCCGACTGCATCAACTGGTTCTCTCTGCTTTGGTTGCAACAGATCTATAGAGCCTGTTGCTAAACAGGTGCTATTTAGGTAAGCCTGAGTTTTGCAACACGTGGCTAGCAAAAATAAACTGCAAATTGTTAATGGGAAAAGAAAGTGTGTGTGTGTGTGTGTGTGTGTGGTGGTGGTGGTGGTGGTGGTGTCACCTCTCCATGGCTCCTGACTGTGGATGGAAACTGGTGTCTCAGGGCCCCGGGCTCTGAATAGCTGCTAGCCCAGCTCCAGTCTTGGGTCTCCTCTTCAAATTGCAATTGCCCTTTAAAATGCAAAAGGGATAAGTGATGTCTGTGCAGCGGACACTCCGTGTGCTCTAGAACTAGACCGCAGCTAGACCTAGACCTGCTCCACCGGAGCTCTGAAAATCCGGTTACCTCGAAACGGGTGACTTTGGGGGCTGGTGCCAGAGCAGGTGAGGAGCGGGTGCCGGAGCGATGGCCTCCCCTGCTCCGAGGGCCCTTGCCGGCATTGGGAGCAGGATCCCCAGGCGGGTCGGGAGCACCGGAGCAGGCCCTGGGTGCTGTCGCTGTGGGGCCTCCGCACCCAAGGGTGGCACCGGCGGCCTCCGCGGCAGCGTGGCCTTCCCAGCGTCTCCGGGAGCGAAGCAGCGCTTCCGACGGCTCCGAGGGAGGGTGCCCTGCTAGACCGCTCAAGTGTCCCCAGCCTGCAGCCCTGCGAAGCGGCGTGTGTGAATCCTGGGGTACTGGAAAGGGAGAGGCTGGTGGGTTTGGCTGCCCTGCGTTGGCTTCTGCAGTACGGCATCCTTTTATCTTCTGTGCAGAGATGCACGGAAATTTGGGGAAGAAATAACCCTTTGAAGTGGAAGCAATGGCTGTATAAGGAATAGACTGTCTTTTCTGCAAACCTTGGTATCCAGATTCTGCTTTCAGGAAGAAAAATCAGAGCGAATGGTGCAGATATGCTTAAGGCAGGATTTATAGCTAGGGAAATGGAGAAAATTGGCTTTATGTTCTTTAAACTGCAGAAGAATAGCCTGGAAAGCCATTAGCATGCTCTTCTGTGTGCATACAGCTGCGTGCAAGAGCGTCAGCAGCTGTATTTTCTGAACATCTTTACAAAACTCACCTAGAGTTTCCCGTTAAGGACCTCGCAGCTGCTGGCGCTTTTGCTGCTCGACAGCAGCTGCCGTATTGACGAGCTCGTTTTCATCAGGGGAGATGCTGGCGGGGTGGAAACGAGCGGGGAGCAACTGTTTATGTAACCCGTGCCGTAGAGATCCGTGGCCGTGCAAAGGAGCCGGGGTTGGACCGCCCGGCTCTGCCCGTAGCTGCGACGCGTCGCCCTCCGGGCTGCACAGACCCTTCGTGTTGGTGTCAGCAGGACCTGGTGAGGCTGCTCTGCTGCCTTGCTCCGTTTGCCCCTCGCAAAGTGATAATCAAGGTCCTTACCACTGATTGCATGTATAAAAGTGCAATGTCTCCCCTCCCCGTTCTTCCCCAGCTGCAGCGCTGGTGTTTGAGCACTGGGAAGGAGTGACCACGTCGGACTGGTCTGAGTCCCTTGCAGCAGCTCAAAAGCTTGCAGAAAATGCCCGTCAGTCAGATTTATGCTGGCTGTTGCAAGTTGGTGGTTTTCATCCCGGTTAAGGTTGTGTGTGTGAGAGAAGTGCTCAGGTCAGCTCTGAAGTTATCTGTTGTGCTGGCAGTCGCAGTGTTTGCTGTATCCAAGGGGTGACTCTGCTCTGTGGGAGTGTTGCCTCTCGTGCAAAAAGCCATGCACACCAGTATAAGCTTTAGCTGCAAAAAGTGCAGAAGGGTTGCAGCCTTGAGACACAATGTATGTTTTTATATATATTTTTTTTTAAAGTAAAATTTAAAAGAAAACCTGTACTTGTAGCTCTGATTTAATAATCCTAAGTTATGCATTTGGAGCTTCTGCAGAGGTATGTGTGGCTCCTTGCACCGATATCTGTCTTGTCTGTCATCTTGTTTGTTGCTCTAAGATACTAACCGTGGCCATAAATTACACTCTACCTTTGATATTTGACAAGTTTTCGCCAACTCTTAATGTTAGTTACGAGGACAGGGGAAAGAGAGAGGGAACCCTACAGAATCTGCTCCTTGAATATACCTATTTAGTAGCACATGTTTATGTGGCAAACATGCTTTATTGACTTTAGTCTTTAAATGTCACCTTTATTTGAAAGACTGTAAGAGCTATCCTGACCATCCCAAGCAAGTGTCAATAAAACCTCCTACCACATTACTTATATATATGTATTACACACACACACACACACATGCATATATATACACACAGACTATATTTTAATATATTTTTCCTTCTTTTTTTTCTTATCTATTTCCCACCTGCGTTTTTCTTCCTGTAGTACAAAATATAATGTGAAACTTCCGATTTGGGATATTGGGAAAAGCTGCACTATGAAAAAGGTAATGGAAGTGCTTTGAAACAGGTTTTCCTTGCTCTCATTACTGCAGGTGTCAGTAGCTGTTGTTCAAATTCTTCCTGATGTGAGAGGGGGAAAAAATGATTTGTTTTTTAATTTTAGCACCACTAACCAAGTCTTGTCATGTATGTCAATGAAGCAGAGAGATAATTCCTGCAGAGTTAACTGTGGGTTGTCATTAAAGTTGATTTCCTGCAGTAAGAAAAAAACAATGTATAAATTGATTTCTAGACTCCTTGCATATGCAAGTCACGCTTCTTCCTTAAGTCAAACCTGAGGAGCAGTATGGTCCTGTATGGACCACGTGTGAAAGGATGTCCTCGCTTGTCTGTCACTCCTGTGCTCTCTGCATGTTGTTGTTCTGCTCCGGGCTCTATTTTAGGAGGATGTGTCTCGGCTTCCAGCTGCTGACACTTGCACACAGCTGCTCGCAGGGTCCTGCCCGAAAATCCCTTCGTTGCTTCCTTTGGCCAAAAAATAAGAAGCGATCTGTTGTTTGCCCGTGGAGAGCACAGCTGAAGCCACGGCTTGCCAGCTTCTTGGGCGCCAGCATAGCAGGAGGGGGGACAAAATCCTGCTGTAACTGCATGGGCAAAGACCCGCTTGCAGCTAGTAACTGAGAACTGAGCGCTAGCTTCAAAGCAAAACAAAAAAAGCAGGTTTTCATAGAGAGCGTTTACTGAAAAAGGGAGAAATGGGAGTTTCCTGGGAGCTCAGATGGGAGGCCCTAAGTGGAAAAATATCAGTTCTTAATGGTTTGGATTTTTTAAATGAGCTATTTCTGTCAGATAACTTAATTGTCTGCCAACTTGTGTTTTTTACCTACTCCCCTAAGAAGAAGCTGCCAGGAGGTTTTTGAGCCTAGCTTATCGCAGCAGGTTGTAGTAGCCACGCATCCGAACTGCGTTCAGCTGTAGCGGCTGAGCGCCCGGGATGGTCCTTAAACATCACGGCACCGAATTTGCTTATACCCACAAACACCGACTCAAACGGGCTTTTCCATTTCCTTCCCAGGAAATAGGCTTTGGTGCTTCATCAGCTACCTTCAGAAAGGTTACCTGCTTTTTCGTGTTTTTGTTCTTCAAGGTGACTTAACCAGAACGGGTGACCACCGTTCAGCTTGCTATAGTCCAGTCTTTCATGATCCTTGTCCCTCTGACGGGATTTGCTCACTCTTTGCTACTCTCTCAAATACTTTCATGCTGATGGGCTGAATGTGAAGTCCTTGAGCTGGTGGAAGGACTTCTTCAGTGGCTGACCTGCAGTGTGATTAAACGGTGATGCTCTGTGGGTCTGTCAGATGCTGAGGCTTGCTCGGACCATTCATTTTAAAGTGGAGTAGCTTGACAAGGAAGCTGTTTCAGTGTCAAAGTGAACGAGTTGTCAACTGTGTGAATTAGTGTAACTGCCTCCAAGTAATGGTGAGATGTCAGATTTTAGTGCCTGGAGTGTGTTTCAGACCTGCTCTTTCTGAGGCAGCCAGAAGGGTTCTGGTTCTGTGATTCTGAAAGGTCTCTCAGTTTTTATCCTTAGATTAAAATATCTTCTTGGCAGTGCAGCAGTGTTGTTTATGTGATATCTCCTTTCTGTTACTCCTTTCTTCTTGTTATTCTTCTGGCTGTAGCTTGTGCTGCCAAAAAGTGGCTCTGCAAAGTGTCTCTGAAATGCTGCTTCTTGGTGAAGCTGCCCCTAGAAGAGGCTGAGATCTGTGGTGGTCTGTAACTGCTCGGGAAGGCTTGTGGAGATGGTTGGGGGATTGGTTTAAGGTCTAGAAGTAAGATTATAATTTACACCATCCTTATTCTAGATTTATTTCACTAATTTCTGCAAAACCATGTTTAAATGTGGGAAGAGGGTGCTGTGCGAAGGGGGCATAGCAAGGGGTGAGGTGAGCAAGAAGGGACTTGGCCCAGGGATGAAGTGGCTGGAAAGAGGGGCAGGAGGCAGCTCAGGGCAGCGGACAGTGACATGGGGGCTTTGCATTTTATTCCCTACTCTCTCTCCCTCTCTTTGCCCTTAGTTTCACAAAGCCTTGGGGCATCTGTTTTTCTAAACAGCTCGCATGATATAGTAGTCACTTAAAGCGGAAGCTGAATCTTCTTAACCATGGGGTTGCATTCAGTTGTCTTTCTGTTGTCATCTTGCCACCAGTGTTTCGTGTCCTCCAGCATCTCCAAGAGAATGATGCTTGGAACAAGCGACAGAAGGACGTGAGCCTGGGGCTCTAAGGTGCTGCAGGCATGAGCTGGTGATGGACATCTCTGTCGCTTAGCCTTTGCTTTGCACGATGGGAAGATCTCTAGTAGCTGCATTCCTCCCAGTGTTGCTTTCCTGGGATTATTGTGTGATAGCTGAGCCCAAATTCCTGCTGTTAGGGAGCCTAGGTGGTGATGGAAAAGATCTGAACACATCAGAACCTGGAGGGCTGTGGCTCCCTGACTTATTTTGTGTCATTGGTGCAATTTTAGTGCTTTTTCTTTTGTACTTATTTGCAGGAACATAATAATGTCATTTTCATGAGTTGTTATGGCAAAAATGTGCATGTCCTCTCCCTGTGTGGTAGAGAGTGTTACAGCAATACGGCAAAAGCCTTTAGACAACGATGGGGCATCCTGCGTTGCCACCCTTCTCTTAGGAGGTGAACTGAGCTCTTTCATGGTCTGTACTATTTCTCCCAAATTTGTAAATGCATAGTGTGTGTTATGTCCTATTTCAAGTTGTTTATTCTGATGACCTTGATTGCCTCTGTATTATAAACCCTGCGGATGGCACTGATTTGGGGCCCAGATGTGGCTTTGTGCGAGTAAGCAGCCTGCTTTTGATGCTGCTGTTTACCTGCGAGAGGGGAGGCAGCTCTTCCAAGGGACTGGAGTTATCTCTGGGCACGAATCTAGACCAAAGACCAACGGGACTGCTCTGGAGGTGAAAGTTTGGAGTCAGTGAGGTCACACTGGCCTTTCTTGGCATCTCTCCTAGCTGCGTTGCAGTGTGACGTACAGGTGGAGTATGGAAGGACTGGTTTTATCTGTGTCTTTTATATGCATGTGTGAGCATCCTATGTAGAGCCAACATGAAGTGCAGGAAAAGTAGAAAGGGGTTCTCTTTGTGGGACCAGTTCAGGGCAGGTTGGGTCAGAGGCTGCTTTGTACCCTTTCCTGAGGGTTCACCTGTGGGATGGGACTTAGTGTTTTCGTCCCCAGGCACTGACCACTCTAGCCCTACTCTTCCTCATACTCTCATGAAGCTTATGGGAAAAGAACAGAAAGTGAAGGAAAAATGCCTTTTCCATGGAGGAAGGGGAAACAGGCTTAAATTGTATCAAAAGGTCAAAACGAATGTGGGTGCTGAGGCTGTCCTGCTGTCAACCTGCAGCAAGTGAGTGTTTGTGGCTTACGGGTTATCCCTTACCTTCATTGGACACACTAATGCTCCCTTTCAGGGAGGAGGGGAATGCAGCAAAATGCTTATCACACAGTTGTGCCTCGATTTATTACGGCGCTATCTGTTACCCGGGCGAATCCCAATTACTCCTCGCAAGAAAGAATGAAAGGGCCTTATCCTCGGAGAGCGGTCCGAGGCCGACGCCTCTCATGATACGTGCTGAGCGTTCGGATGCATCAGCAAGTTTGTGCACATGCTGTTTCTGTGCAGGCGTTACGGTCTGACAACTATGAATCACCCGCTGAGCTCTTGATTTGCGTCAATCAAACCACATTTGAGAGCGGCTTTGTTGGCCGCTCGGAACACGAGGCCTCGGCCGGGAGGCGGGCGGCAGCTTCCTGCCGCTTCCCTCCCTTTCCGTGGTCCGGATTCCCACTCGAGGGGGCCACGGCAAGACGCTGTGGTTAACCTGGGGGGTGTGAGGTTTGCACGTTCTCCTCCCCGTGCCCCAGGCCCTTCCTGACCGTGTGGTGTGTTGTTCTTGCAGCGCTGTGAGCGATCAGCGCGGGCCTCTGTCTGCGAACGCAGTGTTTTGGTTTCATTTCCTCCCTCTTCCCACCCTGCGTTGTAACTTTAACCTCAAGAGATGCATATTTGTCTTCACAATTATTATTATTTCTTTTTTAAGAAGGACTTAAATCATCTTTATGTATCTTCAAAGGCAGGAGCCCTTCCTTCCAGCATTATCCAAGACAAAGTCGAGCGTTTGCTGCCCTCGTCAAGCGGGTTTCCAAAGGGCTGGCTGGCACATAGGCAAGGTGCCTGCTCTCCCATAGGAAACAGTGCACATCTCCCCCCTCAGTTATTTAAACCCTTTGGTACCCTCCTTCTTGCAACTAATTGGAGTCTTTACTCCTCCTTCCTGTCCTGCTCTGGCACTGGTCCTTTGTGCTCATCAAAACATTGATCTCATGGGCTGCAGCCTTGCCAGTGGAATAAGGCCACTGCTTTTCTAACCTCCCCCCCGTCCCCAACTCTCTTAGAAACATTTTTCTTCTTGATTGGACTTGCTTTTGCTAGTTTTAAGGGTAAAATTAGAGAATTAATTCCTGCTTTCCTGCTAGCAATCATGGCAATGAGCTAATTTATTTCCAAGTGTCGCGATGCTGATCCCTATCTTACTCGGTTCCCAAAGAAACTAATAAAATAACTATAAAATAAATTGCTGTAGCAGACGCAGCACATGGGCATATGGCAGTCTATTAATTACCTGTGCTGTACCAAACTTTTTGCAAAATCGATATATTTTGATAAAATACCAGGACATGTACAGCTTTTGTTGCCTCTTCCCCTTGCTTTTTCTCCTCTGGATGCACGGACTCTAACTTTTGGTTGGATTTAACTGTTCACTTCTTGGACACCAGAAGTCTCTCCCTTTAGGGATTGAATGAAAACCAACAGACCTGCCTGCCTCTTTCCCCCCCGGCCTATGGGTATCATTGCTAGCTGAAGATCATTATTATTTTTTTGCTGATCCTCTGGAATGGACTAGAGAAGGAGGTAACTGAGGTGTGAGGATGGCTGCCTGCAGAGCAGGGAAGAGAACTAACATCCTAACAAAAAATAACTAATACTAAACCCTTGAAATGGGAAAAACAGGGTCAGGTTTTGTGTTTTTAGGGGGCCGGGAGGGACTAAGGGGAAGAGGAGAACAAGCTACTCACAGCTTTTAAACTTACCAGTCCATTACATCATATATATATATATAAAATATATATATGCAGCATGGTTATTCTTAGCAAATCTCTGCTGAGAGTTGCTGCAACAGTCATCCTGATGTGCTTCCAAGTGCAATGACTCTGATCAACTCGCTGAGCTTTCCCTCTCTGTCTTGGGTGTGATGGCACAGGTGTGGCCCGTGTATTTGGCTAATAGTTGCAGATTATTTGTTTGCGAAATCTGTTTCTTCATATAGTATTAATAAAAAGCTTGGCTGAATGCCCCGTTCAGATTGTCTTTCTGTCTGGTGTAAAGATATCAGAGCTATGAAGTAGACAGGACTGGCGAGTAGCACAATGTTACCATCAAGATGCCTTTTTTCAGCGTTTTTTGGTTAATTAAATTCTTTTTTTAATATAAAAGAGGTGAACGCAAAATAGCTTTCTTTTTTGAAAGCAGAGAAATGGGTCCTACCCAGTCGTCTTCTGAAATGTTGTATTGATTCCTCCTGTTGTATTAGGGATGCTTGCATGGTTTTGTTTTTCCTTAATGTTCTTCCTAAGTGAAAGAAATCATCTGCAAATCACAACCCTGGCTCCCTGGTGCTATTTTAGGGGCACTTTGGGAAGACCCCGCTAGGCAATCTGGTGGGGCTGTGGATGTGGGGGGTTGGAGACATGACAAGAGAGTCAGCTGCAGTTAGACCATCCCCTAGGGCAGAAATTCCTCTCTGGCTCGTGGGGTGTCTCAGAAATTCCAGCTGCTTAATGGTGTGCACATGTGGAGTCTCTTAATGGTCTCCTGGTTGGCCTTGGAGAGGTCCTTTCCTTTGAACTTTTCCAAGGCTGCAGTGTTGGGACCGTCACACCAGCCCTTGCCACATGCTTGTCTGACAAGTGGCTGCTTGGTTCTTCTCCTGATGTCTTGCCACCTAATCCCACCAACACTCACATGCTGACAATAACTCGCCCGTCCACCAAGAGTTTTTGGGAATATGCCCGGATTGATGCTGCCGTTAGGAGGATATTTCCACACTAAGAAATTACTGAAGTTGTAAAGATCCGGTCGCCAGCTGCAGGAACCGAATTGTTCTTAAGCACTTTTTGAACTTTGATTTATGAACAACTGCGTTTCGAAATTAGCCTTAAGAGCAGCCATTTGCTAATGAGCAAGTAAAACAGCAGCAGTTCTTATAAAAGACTTTGAAGCAGCCGAGACTTCTACATAGAAAAAGGGAGGACTTGCAAAAACAGCCTAATCGAGGCTTTTTTAAGCCCCTGCTTGCATGTCGCGTTTTTAATGCTCCGTCTCCAGATATGTTGTATACCCGTAGAAGCTTTGAAAGGTGGGAATGTTAATCCCCATCCAGCAGCTGCTGGATGGCTCCACATGGCGAGGGAGGACGTGCACCTGGTGGCGAAGCCTGTCGGGCTCCTTGGTGCCCCGGGAAGCCTCCGGACAAGGTGTGGGAGCCGAGGGAGGGCCCTGGCGACACGGGTGTGATCCTGCTCCTCCGGGAGCCCACACAGGTGCCGAGCGGCTCCTTGTGCTCCGCAAACAGGCGGAGCCGCTGCCTGTTCCCGGCACCGCCGGCCGCTCTCGCGGCGCTTCGGCTTCTGCCCCGAATCCGGGTGCCGGCGTGAAGGATGCGGGCCCTGTTGCAGGTGCCGCTGGAGGAGAGCGGATACGTCTGGTCCAGCAAATCCTAGGAAGGGAGGAGAAGGAAGGGAGAAGGGAGGCCTTTCATGCAAGATCCCATCCCATTTGTTTCAAGTCCGCAGTCAAAATCAGGCGAGCTGCTGATTTTCATAGGGTTTTGTGGTGGTGTGTGGCCCGGCAGATGGGAGAGGGAGAAAGCTCATGCTGAGAAAGAGCCAACGCGAGGGGAAAGCTGTGATCATTCAAACGCTGCTTAATTTTGGCACTTTTTCATATTTCGTCGCCTTTCCGAAATGAATCCTGGACCATCTGAAAAAGTGGAAGGGGAAATATCTTTTTCCTTCCTAAGCTAAAGGAAAGCTTTTGGTACTAATTCAGTGGAAATTCGTGTTAAATCTTTCTGTTAGCTCAACATAAATGGAAATTGTTAAGTACTCTGCTATGTTGTCATTCTGTAACCTGAGATTACACTTTGAAATTTTTGGTCTCTTTTAACTCTTCTGCTCTAGCTTTCCACAACATCCTGGGGTTACTTGTGATCCTCCAGAGCTTCTTTGCAATAGTCTTAACCTTTATGGGTTTTTTGTTTTGTTTTGTTTTTTGTTTTAATTCTTTAAGCAGAAGGAGGAAATATTAACTAAAACCTGTTATTACAGAGTTTCCCCAAAATATGTGGGCTGGTGCTTCCTGTTTTATGACTCTGCAGTGGGCAAAGTTATATGCATGAAGTTATCTAAAAATCTATATATATTTATATATATATATATAGACATATATGTATATCTGTTGCTAAAACCTTTTGAAACCTTTTGGTGCTTCAGCAGTGTAGTAGCTGAAATGTTTTGAGTAAGTCTAGAAAGTTGCTTGCTGGGTTTTCCAGCTCAGCTGTGCAGTTCTTTCAGGAGAGGTGTTTTTGGCTCTACAGCAAATGCATAGCTGAAAAATACCAGTTTTGCTGTGCCTGGATGTTGTGTGTGGCTGTGCCTGCCTGTTAGGTGAAGTAGTGCAGGCTCGCCATAACCACGCTGCGGTATTTTATATGGAGAAGCTGCCACCAGGAAAGCCCTAACAGTGTACGTAAAAGCTCAGCCATATCGCAGCCGTGCTGAATTAGTGCAATGTATCCTTAAAAGTGAGAATTCCTAAACTGCGGCGCAAACAAGAGCTCCATTGATCTGTGTGTTCCCAAACTGCACGTCCAAAGTCCTTGGACTTTTATAGCTACTATCGACTTTCGAGGACTGATAATAATTTTATGTGCATAATAAAAACACCATATTGTGAGGGACTGCCTGCATTTGCGGTGGTGTCCGCAGTAGTAAAAACAGATTTGCCTTGCGTGGCATCGTTATTCCTTTGCCGTGCGTTCGGGGAAGCTGGTGCCGGTGCTGCCAATACAATAGGAGCAGGTTGGGGGCTGTCCCCGCGGCGAGCGGCTGCCAGTTACCTGCACTCGGAGAGCAGCTCTCCCGTGAGCCAGGTGAGCGGGAATGGCCGGGCCCTGGATACGCCACAGATCCGCTGAGTGCCGCCTCTCCGGGAGCCGTGCCTCACCTTCACGGAATGGCTGGGGTTGGAAGGGACCTGTGGAGATCATTTTGTGAGTATATGCACAGGGTGGGTTTGGAAGACCTCCAGAGAAGGAGGCTCTGCAGCCTGTTCCAGGGCTCTGGCACCTCCACAATAAAGAAGTTCCTCCTCACCTGGAGATGGAACTTGCTGTGTTTCAGCTTATACCCACTGCCCCTTGTCCTGTCACTGGCCACCACTGAGAAGAGCTTGTCTCCCTCCTCCCCATGTTCTCCCCTCGTGTCCTTATACATATTGATCAGCTCTCCTCTCAGTCTTCTCCAGGCTAAGCAGGTCCAGCTCACTTAGTCTTTCCTCATAAGAAAGATGCTCCAGTCCCTTAATCACCTTCGTCACTCTCTGCTGGACCCTCTCTAGAACTTCCACATCCCTCTTGCCCTGAGGAGCCCAGAACAGTACCCAGTACTCCAGGTGAGGCCCCACCGAAGTTGAGCAGAGGGGCAGGATCCCTTCCCTTGGCCTGCTGGCAACACTCCTGAGGCAGGCCGGGATCCCATTGACCTTCTTGGCCCCAGGAGCACGTTGCTGGCACATGGATAACTTGTCAACCAGGACACGCAGGTCCCTCTCTGTGGAGCTGCTTTCCAGCAAGTCAGTTGGAGAGGTCAGTGTCCTCTCCAGCGAGCAGAAAGCAAAGCAAAGTTTGCAATATTTACCCCTTCTCCTATTTATTTGTGCATCCATGCTGACTGTAGAATAAGCAAGTGGTCACGATAAAATTCTTTGAAATTGGGGGCCTTTGAAGGGTGCCGTGCTGTGAAGGTCCCATATCACATTTTTGCTTTGTTATTCCACAATTAGTTCATTAAAAATGCTTCTCTTAAAAGTAAACAGTCCTGGGCTAAGTAGCCTTCTTTCCAGCATAGATATGTGTGGTAATTGTCTTAGTGTCTGGAAATAGCATCAGAAATATCTAAGTATATGCATTTTTGGTCTGATGTTATTATTGATGTAGTGTGATCATAGGTATTCTCCTGAAGATTGCTAGTATATGTGTTAGTGATTACAGCAATGTGTCTGTGATGCAACTTCTACAATTTCCTACCTTTCAGTTGTCTGTACAAGTTTATTTTCTGTTATACATAAGCCATGAATCTAAACTTTCCCTCTGCACAAGTCAGCCACAAGCATTATAACCTTTAAGTATGAAGTTACCTTTGCATTTTCAAATTATACTTCAATTGCAAAAGTCAACCTTAAAGATTATGTAACGTATCACAGTGCAGATTTGAACAAGCTTTCTGTTAATAAAGCGATGAGTTTGGTATGGAGTATTTTGGTGTCTAACAGATGCTCTGGTGCTGAAGATGACAACTTTAAAGGGCTTGCAGTAAAAGTGGCCCGTGAGAATTGCAGCAGGGTTGAAACATCGCCCTTCCAGGTCTACCTAATAGCTTGTTACTCTGAGTGCTGTTTAATTCCTTGGGTGTGGATATGTCAGTGTGGTCACGCTTATTGTGGAGGCAGTTACAGAGAAGAAAACCACAAGGTTTTCTACCTTTCTTTGCTCTTTAGCTGCTACTGAAGGACTTTAATTGTAGTAGTTTAGCTCTTGTGATTCCAGCCTTCAGATCTTCTGCTGTGACTGTTCTGCCGATACGGACTCAAAATTTCATATGAGTTAATCATGTGAAATTACTCTTAGTTAGAGGTGGCTGCAGTTTGTTTCAATTCAAATGGAACTAAACAATCTAAGGAAAGGCTAGACTTTAAGCAGAAGTCACATAGGGATTGAAGGACTAGTTGTTTTTAATTCTTCACTGTAGAAAGACATAGGGGTTGTTCTGAAGACAGTAAATTCCTAGAGCACTTGCTGCATGATCTATTAATGATGCTAGTTAATGATCTAAACTACATTTTTTTTAGCTTTTTTTGATTTTCTTCCTCCTTGTGAAAAGAGTGCTGAACTTACTTCGGATGCACTTTTAATTGCAAATCTGTCTGCATTCCTATTATATATATATCATTTTGGGAGTGCTCTGCAGGTCCCAACCTGATGTCTAACAGTGGGAGAAGTTTGGGTTTTGCCCTAGAGCATGTCACTGGATTCAGATTGAAGTATTTGCATAATCTGGTTTATATTAAGCTGTTTGGGGTGTGATCTAAAAGCTAGTGTCTAAGAGCCAGCTAGATACAGAGTCAGGTGCATCTTCAGTCTGAAAACAAAGGAACAGGGTATTTTGTGAGCTTTTTTTGACGCAACCAAATGCTGCTTCTGTGATATTAAGTGCAGAGTCACCTGGGTTGAGTGGTGAGGTGAGGAGATGTGGGAATGGATTTCCCGTTCCTGCTGGGAGCATCCTGTTTTTCACTTGGGCGTTTTTGCAAGGCTGCCCCTTCATCCCATGAGCGCTGCCCAGGGATTTGCAGCACCAGCTTGGTCCTGGTCATCACCTCTTCAGTGCAGCAGAGCTCAAGCTCGGGACTTGAGCCAACTGGCTCTGAAGTTTTTGAGAAATTTGTAAATCTCCCTTTCCATCTCCTAGTAAACTTTCTGAGGGCCTCTGAAAGCGAGCTGCTTGCAGTCCCAACTTCTATTCCCCAGGACTCTGGAAGCCTGTTTTTGGCAGATTGTGTCCCATTTTCCTATTTCTTTGCACCTTTTCTTGGAGTGCTGTGTTCTCCAGGGTTTCCCGTTTCCCTTTGCACAATACTTTCCCCTGCCCTCCATCTCTGTGCGTGTACTGAGTTTTATTCCTTCTGCACACAGCCATCAGCTTCTTAACCCAGACTGACTTTCCACTGGATGTTTGTGGATCATAATTTTCCAGAGTTACTAGTGGGAGGATGGATTGGATCGATGCTGCATTGGAGTAGAATGTAAGGGGAGAGGAAATTAGGAAAAAATTATGATTTGCAGTTTATGTAAAGTATTGTATATGTACACTTATGTATCATTCCTGTGCAGTACACAGTGTAGGGAGTATCTACAGGCTTCCTATAAAAAATAAAATATTTTAAATCTCACCAGTTCATTGTGTATTGCAGCTGGTGTGTGTGTGGCTTTTGTTCTTTTCTTTTTTTTAACGTAATTTTACAAGACTAAATATTTTATAGGCATGATGTTTTATCAAGCACGCAGAGATCAGCACGTCTGCCTAGGTAGAGGAAGCAGCCATAGGAGTGTAACTTACGTTTTATGGAAGTGAGTTTGCAATGTTTTCTCCTGCTGGCTTATGAGTTGTCCTGGTATATTTGAAGGTAACTAAGTTGTCAGCAGCTGACTGGAATGCTGTGCTCATCTCTACTGCAGTCATCTCTACCCGGCCTTCAGACCTTCCCACGTGGCTGGTGCACCAAAACCCCTGTAGATCTTTCAAAGAACGGGTTTCTTGTCCGCTGAATGAGCATCTTTCTCTTGGATCACCCATATATTCTTCCTCCCATCCTCTCTTCTGCCTGCAAAACTGAAACCTCTGTGCATTTGTTGTGATGCAACATGTCATGTTAAGGGAGGTGGCAAGTCCTGGTGGACAGTCTATGGGGAATGCTACTATTCCCTAAGCTTATTCTCCCTATTCGTCACCTTTGTTTTCAATAATCAGCATACCAAAACCCGAAGTATGTGAGAAGGGTTGAATTGCAATTAGTAGCATTGCTACTCTTTTATCCCTCAGCTTAATATTAGGCTGAGAGTGTTTTCTGTTGTGCGTAGTTGAAGTACTTCCAGATGTTGGTGCTTTGTGGCAATGGAGAACAGCTAGGATTAAAGAGGCCCTATTCCATTGTTTCTTTGCTGAGGATATCAACCCAAAGATACTACAAATGGGAGAAGTCTCCTTGTGGGTGAGTATTGAGCAGGAAATCTGATTGTGACTTCTTGTGTGATGAAGCACAAGTGTTGTCAGGTAGCCTTGTAGTGCTGGTAAGACCATTGTTTTGGGGTGTGAGGATGCATTGTAAGTGATCAGTGTTTTAGAAGAGTTTAGAAGATGGTTTAGATGGCTTCTCCTTGGGGGTAGTGGTGCAGAAAAGTGTCTGTTCTACTCAAGGGGAGGGATTGGGGACCCAGAAGGTCCACAGTGGAGAGCGTGCTGACCATACATCGTACTGAAGCTGCTGAATAGAAGGCAGCCATATAAATTAAGTATGCTATGAATAGAAACGTGGCATCTGCAGAAAAAGAGAGGAGGTTTGATATGTAGTAGAGCAATTCTGTTGGAAAATGCCTAACAGTTTTCATTTGCAAGTACACTTGGTGGTCTGCTTTGTTGTTGTTGCGTTCTTAATTTGGAGCATTACTGTTTGTTACCCTTGAATATTAACTGCTGCTGCATTTTCCTTCTTTTCTGTTGATTGACTTAGAAGTCTGTTTTCCATCTTTTGGAGGATTCCAGCTAGTTAGGTTGCTTTTGTCATCCAATTTTCTCTTGTTTGCCAGCACACAAGTAAATTCGAATACAAGCAGTATGTGTTTTGCCTTAGGAAACATCAGTACTCCAGTCCCCATTCCAGAAATTCCTTGCAGTTCATTTTTCTCCGTAATGGGACTTAACAGAGCTTGCAAAGACTTCGAATGTTGTAAATGTAAATCTGAAAAGGTCAAACCTCATGTAGGCTCGAGATGGGAACAGAAGCTGACAACGACGCCGCGGCCCAGATGAATTTTCATCTGTAGATGGAGAACAATATCTGTTCAGGGAGCACTATCAGAATACATGCTTTGGGTGCTGAGGAGTAATTGGGAGCAAAGTGCTGAGAATTTCTCCCGTGTTGCTCGGTGGCTTCCCGATGTGTCGCAGAGGGGAGGCGAAACCGAGGATGCAGAGCGAGGAATGGCTGCGGGTTGAGTTTTTCCTGCTGGTTACTTCAGCTGTTGCATAGCAGGACAGAATCATCCATGGGTACGTAGCAGATGAAGCTTTTTTTTTATTTTCTATTTGCCAGAGTTGCATTAAATGTGTCGCAGATGCGGAACGGGGAGCAGTTTCCCTGTGCTGCAGGTCTGCCCGCTCTGCCTCGGAGCCTGTCCGAGGCCTCGGCCTGGCTCCCGTTCCTCTCGCCTGCCATTTAAACGTGGTCCGACCCGCTTTGCCTTTGTGAATTTTCAATTCAAGAAGTTCAAAAAAATCCTACGGAGCTGAGGGAGTCATATATTCGAGTAACAGAAGTAGCAGATGTTAAGTGTTTTCAGCTGCTGCTTTGCCTATGGTGTACAGAGGAAGAGAAATTCTTGCTAGTTGTGTGTGTCCTCTGTATTGAAATAAGGACCAAAATTCTTTTCTTTCTTTCTTTTTTTTCCTTTTTTTGTTTCTCTAGGGGAGCTCATTGGTATTTTTGGTTTCAGTAGTTTGTCACAGGGCAGGTGCGTCAGTAGAAGTGAGGTGAGGTGTGATAGTAGTTGAGAGCACAGCAGGGTGGTGGTCCCCCACCAGTACCTGGAGAAAAGAGGTATTGAAATACAAATTAAAATATTTGAGGTTATGTAAAACTTCAGAAGCAACAACCAAAGGTGATTGAGGCATTTATTTATTGTTTAGCAAGGTGTGAAATCTTTCTTCCTTTGACTAATGTACATCTGAGAAGTGAGAAACTGAGGCTGGTGAACATCACTGCTCGTAATGAGTGTGGTGAGTGGTGGCAAACGTCAGGCGACTCCTCTTCACCTACTGATAGTCACCGTGCTAACTGGTGTCAGCTTTGTCATCCCCTGGTGTCACTCAGTCTCTTAAAATGACCTGGCACAAGAGAAACATCTCATGCTTCTACCCAGGGCGATTCAAATCAGCTTAGGGAATGGCCTGATTGAGAATGAACAAAAAGGTGTCAAGACTTAAAGACCACCAGTTTATTTAGAGATCTTCATACTGCTGTTAAGTTTTTTTGCAGCTTTTTGGTATATGTTTGTTTACTGAATCTACCATTGCTTATGTGTAGGCCATAATGAAACAACTGCAAAAAGATGTTCCTTTTAAGTTACCTTGCATCCTCTGAGAAAGAAGGTGTTTAAGGCTAGTTTTGCATTAAATGCACATATTCTTTAAAAATCATAGGTCATGCCTGTATGTAGCAAGTGTCATCTCTAAGGAGTGTCACTAGTAAAAGCAGCATCACCAGGGAGGCGACTGACTTAGACTGGGCTGCTTATCTGGTGCCTGTTCGTCCCTCTCTGCGGCTCTTCAGCAGAGACAGAGGCACAGCCCAGAGGTGTGGGGTTGGTTGGTTTGTTCTTTTGTGTTTGCTTGTTGTTGTTTTCCCTCCTCCCAGAAAAACCCTGCCGCTGAGAGTGGGTTCCCGCAGCAGGGGCTGGCCTGTGCTCTCCCACCCTGAGAGCTGGTGACCTTCCTGATGTGTGTGTGAAATAGATCTGTGGCACATCTTTCAGGAGTCACTGTCCTGCAGAGGCACTGGGTGTCAGCAGTACGATATTACCTGTTCGCTTTCTCCTCTCTCTTGGGAGTCTTTTTCCATGACAATATGAGAAACTAGGCTTTTTTTTTTTTTTTTAAATATCAATATATATCTTAAGATGATATTTATATTTCAGGATATCATATTTTTCCCCCCCTTACTGTCTGCATTTGCTGCCGATGATTTGTTCAGGTTTTATTTTTTTTTTTTTTCCTCTGTCTGAAGACTTCAGCTTCCCAGAATCCGCCTTCATGGACTTGTCAGCCCTCTGTGAGATACTTGTGTTCAGTTTGGGGCAGAGAGAAGCTCTGCCATGAGCCTGGCTTTCAAATGATTAGTGGGCTGCAAATATCTTCAGATAATAAAAAATCAAAACAAAACACTGAAATCTTCCGTTGACTGTTTTTTATGATTAATACTGACCCAGTGGTGCCTCAAGGAGAAAAACAGTGTTTTAATTTACACTTTTCTGCTTCCTGTCATCTAATGAGAAATGATTTACCAAAAAAAAAAAAATCCCCTGAACCTTGATTTTTAAGATAATTTTTGATGACTGCGAAGGATGGTAATTCTTGTCACTGCTCTTTCTGTAAGCTGGCTTGTTGCATCGCTTGCAACTCTCAGTCTTTGTTTTATTTAGCTGTGGTTTTTAATTTCCTGCTTGTGGTGGGGCTCGTGTTTGTTCAACTCTCTATAGCTCCGATGCTGCGGCTTGCCTTTCCGGCAGCAGTTATCGGGCTCCTGCTCCTTTTCCTTGCGCCCCGTTCCGGAGCGCGAGGGGCCGGTGCCGCCTGCGCCCGGCGCGGGCAGCGGCATCAGCTCCGGCGTGACGCGAGGCCCCGTGTTTTCCGTGCTTGGGACAGGGATTTGCCCTGCGAAAGCTTGGGAGGAGCTTCTAAAGCAAAAATACCCCAACGTTATTAGTGTTTTATCCTCCTTGGGCTAATTTGGTTTGAAACGAGCACATTGATTTGCTTTTTGGATTTTTTTTTTTCCCAAGGCAGCGTTCAGGAGGGCGGGAAGGATGCATGGGAAAACATAGAGCTGCTAAAGTCACCTCCCATGGTCTGCCCAGGGCTGGGGAAGCGCAACTGCCCTTTTAGTCTTTCCTAATTTGAGACTTCTGCTATTTTAACACTTTCAGTTGTTGGGTGCGGGGGTTCATAGGATGTTTGGGTGGCTCCCAGTCTGTTACCCTCCACTTTCCTGCACAGCTCATCTGCTTGTGAGGGTCAGGCCTGGCAGCAGCAGCGAACCGAATCCTGCTCGTGGTTGAGGAGTGGATCAGACGCTAGGGTGTGCAGCAAGTGGTTTTTCCTTGTGCTGACCCGCACAGAAGCGTTTCTTCGGAACTTTCCCTTTTGTAACACATGAAGAATATTTCATCATGCAGTCACTTGAAAGAAATCCTCGGGGATTTCGGGCATCACCCGGACGTTGAAAGTCTACCGAGATTCCGTGCGGTGTCGCCCTGCCCGCCTCTGGATGGGCTCCACGCGCCGCTGCTCGTGGCCGTGGCACTTGCTCACACGCAGCCCGTGGCCTTGAGCGGCTCCGTGTCTCCTCCTGGCACTGCCCTGCACGTTGCAGACTAGACCTTCCACGAGTGAGGCTTGCTAATACCCTGCTGGTGTGAATGGCTTTTGGTGCTTTTTGCGTGTGTGTTTTGTATCGTTTTCTTTTAAATTTAACACAGCTCTTGGCTGCCGAAATGCCATGAATTAAGGGAGTGCAAAGCGGGAAGGTTTTTCAGGTGAAAGGAGGCTCTCTGTCTGTGCAAGGACCGGGCTCTTTCTTGATTTTTGACTGCATGGCCCAGCAGTGGAGGTGCAGATTCTTGGCCTGATGCTTTTCCTATGGGCAGAGAAGGCAATTGGGCAAATAATTCTAAAATAACAGTAAAAATATTTTTTGCGTAATTCTCCGTGCTTTCATGTAACTTGTTTCTAGTGCTTGCAATGCTACTGGTCTTTTAAAATGAAATTGTTTTACCCAAGAGAAAAACCTTTTTTTTTTTTTTTTTTTTTTTTTTTTTTTTTTTTTTTTTTTTTGGCAGAATTTCATGTTGGGCTGTAGCTGGTTGCTAATGGGAGACGTCTGCAGTTCACTATTTGTTGGAGACAGTGACATCTACTGGGAAAGGGCTTCCAGGGCTGTAGTACCTTGTTGCAGATCTCACCTTAAAATTCCTCGATGGGCTCAGGCTGAGCCATTGCTGAGACACCTGTGTGCAGAGGCTGTTCCCCGAGTTTTGCTCCCAGATACCCTGTGAATCCCATTTATTCCCATTGCTCTTGGTGAGAAGAGGATGTGGTCTTGCTTGAATTACTGCAATATGAAAGACTGTTTCTGAGTTGCTGTTGTATGGCAATGAGCTGAAGTTGTTCTGGAAATAAATGTGTGATGCCCAATGCTAGGTGGCTTCTGCCATCCTCGCTGGTCATGTGTGATGGCCCAGTGAGTGGATGGGCAGGAAGGGTTTTGGCTGTCGTGCAGCCCCTGTGGAGTGCAAATCTGCAAAGGAGAGAGGATCATTGACAAGACTCCTCCATCGCAGCTACTGGGCATCTGAGCTTATGTTAATGGTATGCAGAAGTGTCTTGAGTTAACCTCAAGATGCCATGGACTCCCTTCTCTTGGCTTGGAAACCACTTGTGAACACATAAGGGGTTGCAAATTCCCTTTGCGTTCCTCAAGTTGGTGAGGGAGAAGTTTGCAAATTCTAGCCCTTGCTTGGGGATGGCTGCATCTTCCCCTGTCTGAGCTTGCCACGGTCTCCCTATTATCAGGGTGAGGAATTATCCCCTGGATGAGTCACTGTGGCTCTCCCTTGGCTCTAGGCTTAAATCTGTTTCGGGGACTCTTCTGTTTTAAGCAGCTAATACTTTTAATGTGTCATTGACAATTCCACCCATCGGCAATGAGTGGAAAACACCCTGTGTAGACAAACCAGGACATCCAGTGGGATCTCAGCAGGTGCTCTGAGAGACGTGCCAACAGCTCAGAAGTTGGGGAAGAGGAAACAAGGTCTGAGATAAGGATGAAAATTTGTACCTAGTCTGAAATATGTATGGCTTATCCCAATGCAGATTTGCATTTGCAGTGAAGAGTCTGCAGGTGTTGAGCAATAAGCGAGAGCTGCAAACATTCACAGTTAAGCCCGTGGTAATCTCAGGGCTGGCAGTCAGAGCTGCTTAGAATAAATGTAGAAGAACGTTTGGCGCACGCGTTGTTGCATCTTCCAAGAGAGCTCTTTGTACCTTTGAGGCTTGTGCCTTTGCAGCTGGCTATCAGTTCAGCCCTACTTGCTTCCTCTTGAGGTTTCTTTCTGTAGGGAATTCACGGAATAGTTGAGATTGGAAGGGACCTGGAAATTACCTCATCTACCTGCCCTGCTCAAGCAAGGCCGCCTTATCCAGGACTCTAGCCAGGGGTCTAAAACCACCTCCAACATCCTTTTTTATCTCCCGTAGTTAAAACAGCACATACGGTCATGAAGAGGCTGCGCAAGGAAGAATGAGCTTCTTCCAGGTACTCTGCTTTGGGGCTCTCTAGCCCTTGCTGGAGCACACTAGGTTTGCAGTTGGGATGTTGGGGGACTTTCTCAGGAGCCTTCAGTTGTGTTGGGTCAGTTCAAGGACCATTAGTCTCCTGTTTGCATGTTCTGTTTCTAGAGCGTTCTTGACACTTGCATTCCTTACCTGCTGCATGACTTTGCTGTTACTGGTGTTAGCTTGAAAACTGCTGCCAAATTCCTGTATGCTTCTGATTAATGCAACAAAAGGAAACATCCAGTGCTTTCTTGGAATTCAAAATCAGTGTGTCGAAATCAGCCTTAAAAATTATGAAATGCAAAGCCCAAACAAAGCCCTCCACAGTCTTGACCACGGGGAAGATCTGCAGTGGCTCTGGGAAGCAGGACTGATGCGAGTCGGAGGTTGTTACGTGGGAAGAGCCACCTATGAACTGTGCTAATGAGCTGGCGCTGAAATTCAGGCATGAGCACTTGCACTTCAGAAAGTGCTTCATGCCTTTGATAGCATTTCTACCTTTCTGACAGCAAGCAAAAAGCCTCTCTTTTTTTCTCATGTATTCATGACAGCAGATGGCAGTATAAAAAATCCCTTTGCAATTCTCTGCTCACCTGAGTGCGGAGAGGTCCTTACACATCTCAGGGGCTTTTGGGATCTCCAGCCACTGCTCTTCTCTGCAAATTG
>JAVCKT010105266.1:0-25423 GCA_032273925.1 Rhynchotus rufescens
GGTCAATTAAAACAGGGATAGAAAGAGAATGATTAACAGGAGAGGATGATAATTATTACATAAAAATAAACAGAATAACGAGGGGACAAGAAACAATTATTACAGGGTGAGACAAAATTATTAAGGGTATAGAAAGTGTACTATTAGAGGGAGGAATAGACAATGACTGGAAGGAGAGGAAAAAAAACAGCAGGCAGAAGGAACTTTGTGGAAGAGAGGAACAATTATGAGAAAAGAAAAATATTAAGTGATTAGAAGGAAAATAATTAGCCATGCCCCTGCCGCTGCATCCCCAGGGCGCCGCTCTCGACCACCACGTCCCCGGACCCACCGCCCTTACTGGCCTCGGGGCAGCTGCCCCGTCCTGGTGTGCTCCGAGCGGGCGGCACCCCCAGCGACGAGAGCGCTCCCCGGCCCCGCTCACCTCCTCCGGCGCCGGACCAACCGGCAGCTGGTACTCGGCAGCGGCGCCCGCCGCGCAGCGCGGCCCCAGCGCGAGCTTCCCTCAACGGCCGCCCCGGCCGCAGGGCGTGCCCGCCCCCCCCAACCTGTGCCGCTCGTCCCGGCCCGGGCATGCGCGCTCCCCCCTCCCTCTTGCAGTACCGATTTTCGGACACGCGATGGCAGCAGCGAGCTCTCCCGACCGCTCTGCGCATGCGCGCTCCCCCCTCCCACGTGCAGTACCGATTTTTGGACACGCGATGGCAGCAGCGAGCGCTCCTGACCGCTCTGCGCATGCGCGCTCCCCCCTCCCTCTTGCAGTACCGATTTTCGGACACGCGATGGCAGCAGCGAGCGCTCCCGACCGCTCTGCGCATGCGCGCTCCCCCCTCCCACGTGCAGTACCGATTTTCGGACAGGCGGTGGCAGAAGCGAGCGCTCCCGACCGCTCTGCGCATGCGCGCTCCCCCCTCCCACTTGCAGTACCGATTTTCGAACATGCGATGGCAGCAGTGAGCGCTCCCGACCGCTATGCGCATGCTCGCTCCCCCCTCCCTCTTGCAGTACCGATTTTCGGA
This sequence comes from Rhynchotus rufescens, assembly GCA_032273925.1. NCBI lineage: Eukaryota > Metazoa > Chordata > Aves > Tinamiformes > Tinamidae > Rhynchotus > Rhynchotus rufescens. The sequence continues at coordinate 1,020 of JAVCKT010105266.1, forward strand.
CACGCGATGGCAGCAGCGAGCGCTCCTGACCGCTGTGCGCATGCGCGCTCCCCCCTCCTTCTTGCAATACCGATTTTCGGACAGGCGGTGGCAGCAGCGAGCGCTCTCGACCGCTCCGCGCATGCGCGCTTCCCCCTCCCTCTTGCAGTACCCGCTTTAGGACACGTGGTAGCAGCAGCGAGAGCTCCCGACCGCTGTGCGCATGCGCACCGTCCCCTCAGAAGACAGTGCTTATTTTCTCACATGTGGCCGGAGCAGTCATCGCTGTAAAAGCGATCTGTACATTAATCACTGCTTCCTATCTTCTGCCGTTTCAGTACTGACTTTCCGACATACGTGATCGTCAGTGAGCGCTCCCGACCCTCTGCGCATGCGCGCTTCCCCCTCCCTCCTGCAGTATCCACTTTAGGACACGTGGTAGGAGCAGCGAGTGCTTCCGACCGCTCTGCGCATGCGCACTGTCCCCTCAGAAGACAGGGCAGGACCGTGTCTTCATTTAAAAGCTTCCCGGAATCCAATGAGATTGTCTTTTATTCCGACTAGGGAGGCAGCTTCTTCAAAGCCATCTGGCGCCTCCAAAGGCACCGCGAGATCCAGGACCCGGGATCGGAAGCTCTCAGCATGCCCTGCAGTCTAGGACATGGCCGCCCGGAAGCCCAGTGACGATAGACTACAACTCCCAGAATGCCCTGTAACTACAACATGGCCGCCAGGGGATCCTGTGACGAATGACTTCAACTCCCAGCATACCCTGCAAACTAAAACATGGCTACCCGGAAGTTTTGTGACTGAAGACTACAACTCCCAGCATGCCCTGCAGAATACAACATGGCCGCCCGGAAGTCAGGTAACGAAAGACTTCAATTCCCAGCATACCCTGCAAACTAAAACATGGCTACCCGGAAGTTCTGTAACTGAAGACTACAACTCCCAGCATGCCCTGCAGAATACAACATGGCCGCCCGGAAGTGCCGTGCGGAAGACTTCAACTCCCAGCATGCCCTGCAAACTAAAACATGGCCGCCCGGACGTTCTGTTACTGAAGACTACAACTCCCAGCATGCCCTGCAAACTAAAACATGGCCGCCCGGAAGTGCGGTAAAGGAAGACTTCAACTCCCAGCATGCCCTGCAAACTAAAACATGGCCACCCGAAAGTTCTGTGACTGAAGACCACAAATCCCAGAATGCCCTGCAGAGTGCAACATGGCCGCCCGGAGGCGCCTTGACGAGCGACTACAATTCCCGGCATGCAGCACAAGGCAACATGCAGTAGGGCAGCGCGGCTACGGAAGACTCCCGTTCCCGGTAGGACTCCATGACGTCTCCCGGGGGGAAGGGGGCGCTCCGCTCCCTCCGGAGCCCTGGAAGCGCCGGAGAGCCCCAGGGTGCTCCGTGGCCCCGGAATCCCCGCCAGGGCCCGGCCCCGGCGTCCCCGTCCTCCCCGCAACTCCCTCCAGACTGCTCCGACAGCTGCCGCCCCTGCCCAACCGCCCGAGAAGGCCCAAAATAGCTGCTAAAAACACAGCACCGGAGTCGCTTTCCCCTCCCCCCCAATATACAGGACAGGGCCACAGACAGTTAATCTCGCTGCATTTTCAAGTACCCCAACATGGTTCTGTTGCAAGGCTCAACAAAAGACAGTTTCCGTTCAGAAAGAAAAGGCGTGTTCGACTTTCAGACACGCGGTGGCAGCAGCGAGCGCTCTGCAGCGCACTGGGCATGCGCGCTCTCCCCCCCTTGCAGTACCGATTTTCGGACACGCGGCGGCAGCAGCGAGCGATCCTGACCGCTGTGCGCATGTGCTCTCCCCCCTCCCTCTTGCAGTGCCCAATTTTGAACACGCGGTGGCAGCAGCGAGCGCTCCCCCCCCTTGCAGTACCGAATTTCTGACACGCGGTTAGAGCAGCGGGAGCGCACGGACGCTCTGCACATGCACGACGCTGACTTTCCATTGCAATGCAAATTATTTTCGGCAAGCGGTAGCAGCATACATCGCTGCCAAGCAGTCTGTACATCCGTTCCTGCCCACCCCCCCCACGCCCATAACCCTTCTGCAGTATGAATTTTCAAAGAAGCAGTGGCAGCAGCGAGCTCTCCCGACCGCTTTGCCCATGCTTGCTTCCCCCACCCTCTTGCAGTAGCGATTTTCGGACACGCGATGGCAGCAGGGAGCGCTGAATGCGGCACTGCGCATGCGTGCTCCCCCCACGTTCTTGACGTTAATCATAAAGCACATCTCCCACTATTAGAACAGTTACACAGTAGCTTCTCATTTCGACAGCTTCTAATTTCTACAGCTTCTAATTTCTACAGTAGCTTCTAATTTCTACCAGTAACTTCTACTGCAATATTTGTTTGAATATTCTTCTACTTCTGTCCAAAGTCTTCTATAGTCCATTTAATTTCTCTATCAGCTTACCTCCATTTTCAGTTATAGCCTTTTAAGAATGTTTTTACTTCTGTCATTTACAACCCTCTGCTGGCACACTTAATGTAGTCCATATGCTTTTTCAATGTCTCAGTTTCTCCTCAACAAAACTGTACTGTCAGCATCTATTCTTTATGGCTCCTCTTATCTATTACCATTGTCATTATCTCCAAACTAAATCACTGTCACCAAGGTCCTGAACTTTGGAGCAGAAATGCTTGTAAAAGCAACATTTCCTTCTTACTTTTCTGAAAAAAAAAAAGCTTTGTGAAGTGATATATAGTAGTTTTCCTGACTAGCTTTTTTTTTTTTTTTCTTCCCCCTGTTTGCACTTTTTCTAAATCAGAGATAAACTCTGAAAAGGACTCTTTCCTTCAGTTTGTTTTGCTTCAGTAACTTACAACAAACCTTTGAACACTGAGGCTCTTAATCATTTCTGGGCACGTGTTTTTATAAAAGGCTTTTCCCTATTAGGCACAAAGTCAATTACGATCATTCATCTTGGATCATCTGGACAAGTCATGAAATTCTTAGGCATTGTTTTCTATTTCTTCATTCCCATCTATCATGCTACCCTTTGGAATGCAGGTGAGTGGCTTTTAATAACTTTTCTGCTTTAAACTACAACCCTTTTTCACTTCTGAACATCAGAATGCACACCTCCGTAATCAATTATTGATGCCATTTGTACAAGCTAAAGCAAAGTTTTTATCCATGCCTTGTAATTTTCAACCCTTTCCTCCGGTCCACTTCCAGTAGCCAAGTGGATCTCTTTCATTAGTAAAGAGAAAATATGGAGAACATGGTAACTGTAAGGATCTAGACCATTTTTAGCTCCCCGTCTTGAACAGGCATTACTAACTCTATCACGGAAAGACTGACCTTTATTTCTGATCCATTACCGTTCCATTCCTATATTATGCCATCATGAAGGAACTAGGCCAGCAGAGAGAAATATTTTATGAGTTCTTCACTTTCTTGCTTTCTATACACTACCAAGAAAAGCCTCTATGACCCCTCTCCCAGTGCAAGAAAACTCAGATATTTTGCTCAGAAGCTGACAAGTCTGAACTGAAAGCGATGCTCTTTTAGCCCCATAAGAGCGACCAAAAAATCTTTCTTCCCTCCCTGGCTCATTTAAGCATTGTTAATAACCTTAAGGAGTAACTGAACTCTGGAGTAAATTTGGGGCCCTTTCTGATAGACAAGATCTGGTGAACCCTCAGATTCAGGAAGTTCCTCCTGTCTCAGTCCCTTAAAAGTGGCTGCTGTTGTCAATCCAGCTTGTACTAAAGCAGAGCTCTTGTTGCAAAGGGGCAGATAAACATACCATAAACATCACACTAACACAGCCAGAGACAGACTAACACAGTGTCTTTGCTGGCATGCACATAAACGCAGACAGCTCTCACATAAATGTAGTCCAATTCTGTATCTTCTCTCCAGTTGATCAGGATGGAAAGTCACCAGCAAATGTACATATACATATATGCCATCTCCGTTCAGATTCACATATCCTTGCATACTAGCCTTAGCAATAAATTTGTCTGATATCCACATACAAATCCCCAATCATCTAGTCAGTGAAGAACTGAGACCTTAGGTCTTTTCAGATATGAATTTCTTTCTACTTGATCACTAGTCCAGCTTGAAGTTTGCTAGTAGATTACACATGTACACAAAGAACGGAAACTGCAATCACACAGATGATAGGAACACGATTTAAAGAGATTGTGGTGATCAAGTGCAGGACTCAGACTAGCGTATCAACCAGCAGTCTTTCTACATATTACTAGCTTTTTTTAGTGTCTCTTCTCTCTATTTTTTTTTATACTTGTTCTTCTCCAGACACTTTGACTCCTCCACTTCGCTTATTTATTTCTCTTCCCAAATAAATAACCCGTTCCTAATTACTTTTTTCTCATTGCTCCCAGTTTTGCCACATCTAATCTAAATTTGATATTCCTACTATTATTACCGACATCATCTCAGCCTTACATGATAATATTGATATGGCTACTTCAACAGTGTTGACCTTGAAAGATTCCACTACACAAAAGGTCTCCAATACTCCATTCCAATTATGTGTGAAATTTGTCCGAAATTTGTCCATCTCTCATTTAATTTCCCCTTAACTATCTGTAAAATCCAGCCATTCCTCACAGTGTTGTCTATAACATGTCAGCTTCTCATTGTCTGTATTGTGTTTAGCAGTTTTTCATGTCACATCTAGCAGTTCTGTTCAGAGAGCCTAACCTCAGGCTAGGGCCTCTCTGTCTGCACCCCTGAACAGCTATGTTTTTAAATTTAGATTCAGACAAAATACACAACAAAAATACATCTTAGCAGCTTTTAGTAATCCGTTGTTGGAAGACACTGCATCATTAATGTTGACTTTCCATTCGCCCAAGAGTTCAAACCTCCCAGTCAAAATGAATCCTGTGCAGTCTTGAGAGCTATAGTTGCTTTGCTGCATAACTATTCTTACTAATAAATATAAGTAGTGATGTCCACCAAATTTCTTCTCTGGAGATTGATGATTCTCCTATTAGATGTAGAAAAAAAAAAAAAAAAAAGAAAGGAGTTATGTCATTATATATCAGTCAGGAGGTAGATAAGTATGTCTCTGTTCAAAACAGTCACTTTAATACACAGGAGATTGCACCCTCTCTCTCTCTCAATACATTCCAAATCTAATGTCCATCTAACGTAAACATTACACTTATTTACAGTAGTCCTTCAGACCTTTTTTTTTTCTGTTATAGAAACCATCTAGAGGAGCTTAGTAATATTCCTAAGATGTATACTTCCTTTTTTTCTTTTTTCTTTCTTTTTTTTTTTTTTTTTTTTTTGCTATAAGGAACTCCAGATTCTTGCTCACATCGATGTGGGGAGCTGCTCAGCACCTGCTCTTGCCAGGTGACATGCCAGTCCCTGAGGACTTGCTGTCCTGATTATAAAGAATTTTGCCTTCACATTTCTCCCTACTCAGGATCCCTAATGGGAGGTAAAGACTTTGAGATTGAAAATACAGTTTTTAATACCTCTTCTAGGCTGAAATGCAGGTGAGTCATGTTTTAATATTCCTATGTCAAACAAAGGCAATCTCACTGAGAATTTCCAGCAGTACGTAATTACCACAAAAAAAGATTTGTATGTGCGGGAATGAAAGTGTATTTTATAAAAGTTGTCAGAAATCTCATGACTCTTCAGATATGCAAAGACTCTGCTAATCTTCAACCTCAAGAATACATCTTTTATGCATTTCTATACAGGAGCATTTATTCTGGTTTGAGTCTTTCTACGACATCATTCAGAGCCATTCAGAGGGACCTGTACCTGGACAGGTTGGAGAGTTGAGCAGAGAGGAACTTCCTGAGGTTCAACAAGGACAAGTGCAGGGTCCTGCACCTGGGCCGGAATAACCCCAGGCACCAGCACAGATCAGGGGCTGACCTGCTGGAGGGCAGCTCCACAGAGAGGGACCTGGGAGTCCTGGTTGACAAGTTAACTATGAGGCAGCAGAGCTCTTGGGGCCAGGGAGGCCAGTGGGCTCCTGGGGGGAGGATGCATCAGGAGAATGTTGCCTGCAAATCAAGAGAGGTGATTCTGCCCCTCTACTCAGCTCTGGTGAGGCTGCAGCTAGAGTACTGTGGGCATGTCTGGGCTCCCCAGGACAAGAGGGATGTGGAGTTTTTAGAGAGGGTCCAGCGGAGAGTAACAAAGAGGATAAAGGGACTGGAGCATCTATCATACGAGGAAAGGCTGAGTGAGCTGGGCCTGTTTTCCTTGGAGAAGAGAAGGTTGAGAGGGGATCTTATCAACATGTACAAATACTTGAGGGGAGAATGTAGGGAGGAAGAGGCCAAACTCCTCTTAGTGGTGGCCAGTGATAGGACAAGAGGCAATGGATAAAAGCTGAAATAAGCTGCAGTTCCATCTGCATGTGAGGAAGAACATCTTCACTGTGAGGGTGACAGAGCCCTGGAACAGGCTGCCCAGGGAGGTTGTGGAGTCTCCTGCTCTGGAGGTTTTCAAAATCCACCTGGATGCCACCATGTGACACGTGCTCTAGGTGTCCCTGCTTGAGCAGGGAGGTTGGACTAAATGATCTCTAGAGGTCCCTTCCAGCCTTAACCATTATGTGATTCTGTGATAGAATTGTTTCCCTGTTAGTCTTTCCCTTTACATACCACAGTAGTGACTTTTCTAAAGGGAATTTGTTTCAGGACTTTTCAGAGTTAATATTTTTTAGCATGCCATTTCTTGAAAAAGAAGCATTAATTTCTCAAACAGAACTCCATCAAGGAGAAAAAAATCCAGGAAAGTCACTGTATTTTTGCCTGTTAAGACAGTCTTTGATCCTAAGTGTATGTCATTCCATGAATCTTATGCACATGATATGTAAGGTACACTGCATTTTTTTCTGGTGCTAATGTCCTGGTCTTTTTTCCACCAAGGACTCTCGGTAAGATTTTTGAACCTTTGCTATCTGGATAGCAGCACTTGAAATTATTGCAATCCTACATCAGAAAAACTGTTTTTACCATGAACTTTTGGAAAACACAGGAATTGATTCTGTAAAATATAACTGTCTTTGTAGTGTGAATTACCTGCACAGTTACTTTATCATAGCCAAAAGAAACTTCCACCAACAGGCTTCAAACTTCCTACAGCACATGGAGTAGCAATATAGTCACCATACATTTATTCATCTAGGTAGGATTATTCTTTAGAATATTCTTTAGAACAATGGACAAGAATCCTGACTACAAGCAGATGGTTAAATTAGATGTAATGAGTTCTCAGTTAATCTTTGGTTGTTAAATGACCTTCATTGCATTAATAGACTTTACTAGCAAAAAAAAAAAAAATCTACCTGATCTATCTGTGATACCTATATAACACTGTAATTGTTAAGGACCCTGTAATCCTATAATATTACCATCATTTTTGTCTTACTGCTCTCTTTTGTTGTTTGTTACTAATTTATCCCACTCCCCCAGTAATTAAATAGCAAATCTAATGTTTACAGCTTGGAGTGTGTTTGTTCACCCTGCCATAGCACAAGCCAAAGTATATATGAGCTTTTCAGGATGATGTTTACTGCTACAGGCAAAATCACCATGGGGCCTCAAATGATCTACACACAGCACAAGAATGATACAACTGAAACATGCAGAATGTTTTTTTCTTTCAGTAGCACACTGAAAAATGTTTTCAATGTTAACAGGTTCAAGCAGAAAATTGAAACCAGTGGCTATGTTGCTAAGGATGGAAAAGCCCATTGCATCTCACCATTGCTATATGAGACTGGTTTTGTCCCCTTTGAAGTTTCTGCAGATGATGGGCTGACGTTTCCATACTCTGGAACCTGGTTATCAGGTTAATTAAATTTACAATATCCCTCTTGTTTGTGTATACTTGCTCTATGGACACATTAGGTAAACCTTCTCTTTTAATCACTTCTCTTATTCCTAAAAAGGCTCTTTGACCTCAGAAAGGTCATTCTTGCTCCCCTCATGGTTATTTTTGTTTTGAGAGATGAGCTTTCATGACAATCTAGTTCTGCAGCTATTTAGCACCAATAGCATTAAATCATAAAAAATCCTGGTTAAAAGTAACATTGACTAAAGCAGTACCCTTTTAGTAGCTACTTCTATCAGAAAATAACTGCATTCTAATGTTGAAATCTAAGGATTACACACACTATTCAAATTACACATTCTCTCAGCTTCATTTTACTGTTGTTACATCATGCAAGTACTAGGAAAAATGCACAGGAGAAATAATACTAAATCTTGTGCTATCGTGGCACTTTTTTAGAGCCATGCAAAGTAAAAATGTCATTAATTCTTCTGTTTTGTAATGCAGTGCATCATAGCAAAGTTTCAGATGGAGAAAAATCTGTACTGGTTAATGCAACAAAATGGCAATATTATGGCACTCCCAACACTGAAGGAAACTTATCCCTCACCTGGAAACATCAGATGCTTCCAGCAACGCATATCAATATAGAAGTCTGGGGATATGAGGAAACAGGTAAAGCGACATTTTACCTATATGTGAGCATGAGCAGTCATCATTTTGTGTAACTTTTGTGCAGAGCTCTGTGCATTTTTCATTGAAGCTCAAGGAAAATATATGTAAATATAAATAGCTCGTGTAATATTTTTTTCCTCTTCATTTCCTTATGGTTGGAGACAGACAATTGCCTTAATGTAGGTGACTTTCAGCATCCAAAAGCATTTTCTTCCTTTATGTGACAGGTGAGACTTACTCAGACAACTGGCTAGCCACATGGAAATATCTCTATACTTTGGCAAGAGAAGCACCTAATACTGGCACATTTTCTTTCACACCTGTACCTGCTAAAGGAAATTACAGTACTTTGGACTTTGGAATTTTGAGAATTACACCCAGCAACTATTCTGATGGGCAGAGGCAAGTGCTTCATGACATTTATGTATCACAGATACCTTATTATTGCTTCTTGTATTAAAGCTGCCATCTTCTTTGATGTTTAAAACCATGGCGCAAGCTCTATTTTGTAAGGAAAAAAATAGCATATGCTGTTCAAAAACTATGTCACTTAAATTTGGGGCATAGACCGTATTTAAGGAAAAACATGCATCTACATGAAGATAGCTAATGGGAGATACCAGAGCGTATTGGCTGCTCTAGTCATGTTTTCCTGAGTTCTTCTTTCTAGTAAGAGTAATATGTCTCAGGATTAGTGCCACCTGTTTATGATTTTTTTTTTTTTTTTTTTGTTAACAGCAATGATCTGTTTTCTTTGAATTACTGGAAAAAATTAGCGTGTATCTGCATTTTTATAATAGTCTGCTTCTTGTTGTTTTTGAAATGGCATCATGATCATTCCTGCAAACATAGCTAAATTAAAACTATATGTTTGAAAAGTTCTACTGCAGCTTAGACTTCTTCTTTCTATGTCAATCTTGGCAGGTAGAACTTTACAAGCCTTTTTTTTTTTCCTCTTGTGCCACATCGGTTTCATTTGCACTGCTTAGTCCTCTGAGATAGTGATTTGATTACTTAATATGATATATTTTTCTTTTTTTCTCAGCACATTAGGACATGCTAACATATTTTGTTAAAACTGTGATATAGGCCTGAGCTGCAGGATCGTTCTTTGTGGTAACCACAGATCCTCCTTTGCATTTTGCTTTCTTTGGTTTTGTATGCAACTATTTGCAGGCCTACAAATTTTATACCTACTTCTTTGATTCATTATGTAATTCCCCGTTATTTTTGATGATTTAGCTTAGTGCTCCAATACTGTTCTCCATACTAAGTTTGGAGGCACTTTTTTTCATTAATTATCTTAACGTCTACAGTTCCTGGTGTAGATGGTGTAGTTATGTTAATTTCACTTCTTCAGTGTTTGATCATATTGCTAATTTATCAGACCTATTTATCAGTTTGGAGATGCTAAATGTAAGAGGATGACCATTACTTTTTCTGAAGGATTTTTTACTACACTTGAAATTTTTTCTGTATGGTATTTTTCATGGGTGAAAAACAGAGTTGTCTTGGAACGGTAGCTTCTTGCCACTTACTGCCACTGAGGTTGATATTACTTGGGCACAGGGTTTTATTTGTTCTGGCCTAAATAAAACCATGATGTGAAAAGGTGTGAAAAGAAAAGTTATCTTTAAAAAGATTGGTGTAGGCTAGAAGCACAAATGCTAAAATGTATGTCTGATTATTCCATACTTACTACATGTATCATGACATCTTTTAAATTAAAAAAAAAACCAGCGCTGTGACTTCTTTGCAGAAAAATGTGACCTTTGTAGTTGAAGAAAGCTTTCAGATTGTAAATTCCTTATAGTTAGTGATTAAGACACTGAATTACTTCGAAATAATGCTTCCTCAGCCATCTGATAAACTTTTTGTCCTGCTTTTTTCTCCTTTTTTCTTCTTCTCTTCTCCCTTTCCCAGGAATGTTCCATCAATCTGGAGCTCAGAGCATGCACTGGCCTGGCATCTTGGGGAAGACTTCAGAAATGACCCAAGTGCATGGGCAACTGCCAAATGCCTGGAATGGGACAGAAAGGAGGAGAAGCTTCCAAACTTCCTTGAAGAAATTATAGATTGCCCTTGCACCTTGGCCCAGGCAAGGGCAGACACTGGCAGGTTCCATGTAAGTCAGTAAATAGAACACTGATATATTATGGTTCCAAGTAAAGGTTTAGGGACTGTTGTACTTCCCACTACCCACATACGCTTTTCCCTCTAAAATTCAATATATGGAAATACAATTATAAACATAATCATTTAACATAATCATTTGCATATTAACATATACACATTTAACATAAACAGCATGTTAAATGACAGAGGCAAATAGAACATATTTGGGCAGTAGGTATAAAAATGTGCACACAGGACATCCAGCTGCAACCATCTTCAAACAGCAAATTAAGACAGTGATTGAACAGATGACTAAAAAACACTCAAGGAGGGCACAATGAGCTCTGTGGAGCAGGAAGAAAGGATAATTTCTTCAGTGTCCTACATGTTGACTATCTATGACTGTAGTCAATATCCTAGCACATTTCCATAACAAAAGAAGCAGACTTTGTGCTTGGTATATCATAATTTGCTGACAGCATGCAGGTCAAAATAGGAAGCAAACCTCAGACATACCTCAGAGACAGTAAGGAGGAAGGAGGACATTAGAAAAACAAAACCAAAAAAAAAGAAAATCAGACAGGTGAAGGAAGAACTCTGTTAAGTGTGAGCATTAATCTTTTTCAGACTGATTATGGCTGTGACATTGAAAAGGGGAGTGTGTGTACTTACCACCCTGGGGCTGTGCATTGTGTGAGGGCCATTCAAGCCAGGTAAAGAGATTTTGTTTTAACTGATTTTTTGAACTATTTGTTCCATTTGAGATAATAGTATTACCAGAGAAGTCACAAAGGTTTCTGCACCCTCAATTCTCAGGCACACAGCAACTGCTATTCACCTCTTATTCACTTAGCCCTCATTGCTGGGAAGATGTTAAGACTTTAGAATTACTAAACAACTAATTGTCCTATGCTAAATCTCTATATACCTAACGAAGCACTAATGCCTAAATGAGATTCAGTTAGACCTAATTCTTTCTTTCTTTTATTGGCTTGCTTTAGTTCAACAGGTTAGTCATTGCATTTTTCCTATTAGAATAGTATTAAACAGTGGAATGTTTCCGTAGTTTTAAGGCCTACAGAAATTCCTTATTGCCTTGGTTATAGCCCCTTCTGTTCCACTCCTTCATAGACTATATTACAAGAACGGAAAGAAATCTGATTGAGAAGTGTAATTTCCAGACATCCTTTAAGTATGTTAATTAAAACATTTAACAATGACCATAAAAAAAAAAAATAGTAGGCAAACTCCAAATGCAAATGGATGTCACAGAGATGAATGGTGACGCTGCATTTCTCACTCAGTCCCCAGTATGCAGCAGGGCAGCAGTGTTGCTATGATGCTACAGGGACCCAAATCCTCACGCAAGACTCCACGGGAGGCAGCACACCTGATCGAGGCCATGACTGGGGTTCACCACCTTTCATGAAACCTCCCCGAATACCTGGATTTTCCCATTGGCTTTATGATGTCATCAGCTTCTATTACTGCTGCCTGTGGTCTGATAATTGTCACTTCTACATGAAACATCGGCCCTCCAGTGACTGTAGGAAGTACCGCCCACCTCGAGCTGGTAAGGGTTTCAGAATTCTATTGTGGAGTACAGCTATTTCATACAAGTTTGCTTTTGGTATGCTATGTATTCTCAGCTGACAATGCTGAGGATACAATGTCCACTGGAAAAATTCCATGGAAGACTTTGGCTGATCTGTCAGTGTCAGAAACTGTATTTTTTTGAATCTCCTGCAAGATTTTCAACTATTATCTCATTAACCCCTTAAAGTCAAAAAGCTGGAGTTTGGTAATCTCCATGTTGTCTTCTTGTCTGTGGGCACTTTCTCAGAAAGAACTTAGGGATATTTAATGACAGTTTCACAATAGCTAGTAAAAGCTATCATGCTGAGAAATACTATTCATCAAATATGGAAATCTTGCCATTTGCTAGTGCCTCTACTCCTCCTTCCGCTTGCTTTTAGGAAGCAGTCTTTGGGTCTTGCTGTACTTCTATTGCTACCACGTTTCACCTTCTGAACTGGTAAGGTCCAGGTTCCTCCAACAGGATTGTGTCCTCCCTTAAAGAAGAAAATAGCAAGGAGGCAGTGGTTGATTTCAGGCAAAAGTGAGAAGACTGGAGAGGACCAAGAGATCTAGTATGACATGAAATGACATGACATGACATGACATGACATGACATGACATGTCACGAGCTAGGATTGGTGCGTTAGCTTTGCTGCCCTCACCTGCCTCTCCTTTAAAGGTGAATTGATCCTTGTTTCTTTCTTGTTTGATTTTTTTTTCTTTTTCATTTCTCTTAATGTCCTCCATCTTAACAGCTTATAGCTCCTTTGAGACTCTCCCAGAACTAGCAATAGTGAATAGTCATGTCTTTGATGATTCCTCTGTTGAAAGTCTCTGTCAGGAAGCAGCAAGCATTAGCTTCCCTCTAAGGGCTGGGGAGCAGGAAGTTGAGTGTAACAAGAAAGGCTGGTATACCTCTGACATAGCTCAGGCAGAAACTGAAGGCCAAAGCCTGAGCTTATACAGACCCACAGGCCAATGGGATGAGCATGTAGCTCGAGTTAGTGTACTCAGGGCTCTGACAGCTCCTCTACATGAAAGAAAGTCTAAAATATGCCTCTCAAGCAAAGATTTAAGCAAAAGTTGACAAGGAATGTGAAGCATGTGGTTTCACAATATCCCAGAAGTAATTATGCTATTACATACAGCATTCAGTATGACAAAATCTATCGTACAATTCAGATGCTTGGCTTTCTTCTGGGAAGTATACACCAAACTGCCTGTGTGACTACACAGCCAGCAGAATATTCGTTAACCTCATGTAAGCCTAAATCTCTAAGAAAGTAACCCTCAAACTCCACCAGTCCTTTTACAAAGATCTTTAAAACTTCTCAGAGCATATCTAAAATAGACACAGTGGAAGAACACCTCAAAAAAGTGATCTGTCCCAGTACTTAGAGAGCTTTCCTGGAACAAGAAATGTTGGGCTTAAATATCTCCTTTGCCTGATGTGAAAGAGTATCTTGAACCTACAGCTCAGGGGCAAGCCTTCATTACTGGGATTTATATCATAAGTGTTTGATATAATTAATTATAATGGGGACTTGCATTTTAGCCAGCAAATTCCAAGTGAATGCACCAACTACTGTGGGGAAAATGACCCTGGCATAATGAATATCATTTATGGAGGGGGCTGTCCCTCTGGCAAGATTGAGAAACGCAGTCATTTTCAAGTACTTAACAAATGCTCAGGGGTTCACATGTCATATGGATTTCTTTAAGCATATCCCAGGTAAGATGGCACAATTTCAGCAGTTTTTTTCAGTTGGGAGGTGGAGGAGAAGGACCTTCTTCCCTCTTGTTACTCAGGCTAGGAAAATCAAAGATATCTGCTGAATTTGGAGAGGTTTCATGGCTGAGGATTACTGGCCTTTCTCTCTGTTCTGTCAAGATGAGTCTCTCTCTCTGTCCCTCTCCCATCCAGCTTCTCTGGCTCCTTCCAACCTTTGAAAGCACCCTGGTGAGCTGCTTTTGGAACAGTTCTGCCTCCAAACCCTTGTCTTCCCATGCATTTCATGGGAATCAGGCATCTGGCTTGTGGGCGAGCATTCTAATAGACTGCCTACTCGCACTGCTACACGTGACAGCCTTTGAAATTTTTGTCCTGAATGTTGATGGATGAAGACAACAGTAACTGAAATGACATTTTGAACTGTTTCCATGGTCACCTATCCAAGGTGTGTTCTCAAGCTTGTATAGGTCACATTTACAACAAGTCAGCCTTTCCCTTTGTCCCCCTTGATTTTTTTTCTTTCTCTAAGTGCTGTTCTTTGGATCACGACAGAGATTTATTTGGGTTTTGTTGTTTTTCGTTTGTTTGTTTTCTGATGAAACTAGGAAGTATAATGAGCTGCTTTTTTCAGTTGTTACAATTTCTCTTTCCACTATTTAAAACAGCATCTGCTTTTGGTGACCCACACTTTGTCACATTTGATGGTCTGAACTTTACCTTCAAAGGCCGTGGGGAATACACATTTGTAGAGTCTGATCTGACATTCTTAAGAGTGCAAGGGAGGACCCAGCAGGCAAACTTTCCCAATGGTAAGTTGGTAAGAGAGGAAGTAGTACTGTCAGATAATAGCATATGAGTCTACTTGATTTACTCTTCCTAGAATTCCTCCTATCTTTTCCTTTTTTCCCCCTCCTTAGCCAGTTAGCAAGCTATGCTACCCTCTCTCTCTGGGCTTTAACACAGCCCTTCTTCCATTCTCAGAAAGAAAGTCTCAGAATGAAGTTTTTATCAGTGACAACATGAATTTATATTTACAGTATGCATTTTTCCTTTCTGTGTAGTCAGTATGGATATTCAGTGTGAGATAACTGGCCAAAAATGTGCTGAGTTACTTGCATCAAGTTTAAAAACATAGTTGTGAAGCACAAATTTCCTCATAGGTATGTTGAGTAGGGCTATTGTTATCTGTTTAACTCTGTATTTATTAACTCAAGACAGAAAATAAAAACCCAGAAAAGCAGTGGTCAAGAGAACTGATTATAATTCAAACTTTGGAAATCTCCAAAAGGAGATTTACCACAGTAAGCAGACGAGTCCCAGATACATTGCAGAATTCAAAATGAAAGTCAGGAATACAAAGTACTAGTTAAGAACAAATTTCAATCTTTACAAGATTGTTCTTGTGTAATTACAGGACTCTTAGGTATCTTGGGCAAATCCATCAAAGATAAGCTGAAAGAGTCACATATGAGACCACATATTTAATTCCAACTGTGGAATTAAATAACAAACAATAGTTTAATAGAGAGTGGTTACTGACCTTTAGCAGAAGTTATATATTAATAGAATGTTTCTTATGTTGCATAATGTAAAAAGAGGCAGCGTAATATGGATAATTCCTGTGTGATATGGAGGAAAGAGAACCTGTGAGAAATGATGATCAAATTAAAAGATGCAGGGTCAGACATCTCTTTTCGGACCAGCTGATATATATATGCACAGCAAGAAAGATAAGCCTTTGGATACTAAAGTCCAGAAGTACCTTCAGAGTATGTAACAGCAAAAAAAAAAAAAGGAGGAATAAGAAAATAAACGGAAACAGATTTTTTTCCCTGAGCTTCAGTTACAAAAAGCATTATCTTGCAAAGATGGAAAGAGCATGGTAGTGCCCTTTTTATTACTGAAATTGCTAAAGGTTTTTAAAAAAACATTTTTTTTTCAGGCAAGTTGGCCAATTGTAAAAGATCAGCATTTTTAAGCTAATCCAAAGGCAGTCAGTATGTTCAGGGAAAAAATAACTTTCTGATCAAAGGTCATTTGTTAGTTTTATTGGGTTTGAATAATGGAAGTTTAAGGATATATGTTGCCTTTGAGAACTCATGAAAACATCTCTCATTTCTCTCCATTCTCCTCTCCATCTGTAAGGATTTTCTGAATGGGGAAAAATTCTCTCTGAATACATCAAACTAGTAGAAAAATGCTGAATGTCTGACATAAAGGTGGCTGAGGGGATTACCTTTGTTCAATTGAGCTTGGTTGTCCTGTTGTTTTGTTCTGTTTTGTTCATTTGTTTTTCTTTTTTGGCTTATTTGTAGAACAAAGCCTTGGGCATAAAGCCTACAGGCATTTGCAGCCTTCATCATATTACTAGGCCAATTGCAAACCATCCTGTAAAATGGAGTCAATCATATAAACACACTTGAAAATGAGGGGAGAAATTGAGTATAAAACAGTTGAATGTTTATATTACAAGCTGAAATGAATTCATTACAACCTGAAAAGACACATATCAGATACTTTATGTTTTTCCCATATCTAGTGCCCATGGAGCATAAAAGAAGAGCCTGTTTTCAAGAAACAATATTCTAGCTGGTGTCTGGAATGCCATTTAGTAATTTGATTTTTCTGATAAAATTGTTAGGATAGATTAGAAATTCATGTAATAGCATCCTCATATTGAATATCACACTGAATGAGTTAGCAGGGAAATATTAAGCTCTTGATACATTTTGTTATGTCTGTGGGAGCAGTGATAGTAGTGAATGAGCAGTCCAGTCTCGAGTTTATCATATTGGCACTGTATTATACTCTGAGTTCAGCTGCTTGTTCTTGTTCATCCCTAATCTGATCTGCTGCTGTGTTCTCTCAGTTTCCTCTATTTGGCATGCTTTATGTGAGATGATGAGTTTTCCTAGGCCATACACATAGGAGATAAACCATTCTAAACCATGCCACCGCCATTGGGTTGAAGAATTTAGTATTTCCAGACATTCCAGACAGTATTTAACATTCCACTTTGCCTACATTATATTGGTAGGATAATTAAATTGTGAGTTTTTATGTGATTTACATCCTTAACAATTCCTTCAAATACAAATAATCATATTTATTTATTTTAAGCAATTATCACATTTTTACTTATGGTTATGACTTTCCATATTTACCTTATATGATGCTAGATATTTTGGGGGGGGGTGATTTTTTTCTTTGGAAGGATCAGAAGCTCTGGTGACAGGCTTGTCTGCAGTGGCCATGCAGGAGAACAACTCTGATGTGATTGAGGTACGCTACTCAGAGGATTTGAATATGGAGGTCCTATTGAACCAAATGGTGGTCAACTTCTCCGAGCAAAGTTGGATGGACTTAAAAGGTCAGATACAAATATCAGCCTTGAAAGCTATTAATTACTGTGCTTTTGCTCCAGGCACGTCTTCCATTCCTGTGTAGTCCGTGTAATATCCCTAGATGTATATGTTTCAACTCTCTTTTCACTGTACTTTTTAAAAACAGGCAGCAGTCACTCTGAAAATTATGTGATGAATGAAACACAGGAGTAGCAGTACCCCAGCTAATGGTATTTTATTCTGAACTCAGTTTTGAGTTCAGTTGCTTCCAGCTGATGAATAGAGACAGTAAGTCAAGGCAGAATTAGTCGGATTGCAGAGCTGACATGGTTCTCAGTGAAAGAAATCAAACTGAGGGCAGAGTATGGGTGGGAATGCTTATGTATCCAATCTGCCTTGCTAGCCCTGTCTTTACAGTAGCCTGTATAGTAGCATGGATTCCTCTGGCTTTTGAAATCTATTGTAGCTATACTATTTGTACACTTGATTGCTACACTGTGGGCAGGAGTATGGCCACTAGAGCTACAGGGAGTTAATGCCCTTATCTCCCCAGCCATGGATTAAGCATGTTGTCAAGAACTGCACTGTGACTATGTCCTTATGCAGAGGTATAGTGGGGAGTAAAAGTCCAGGAGAGCATATCATATCCTGTGACTTTCCTGCTTCTCATCATCACTACTTTAAAAAATATAGTTGTAACTGGAAATTTCTACACAATATCTACAAAGAGATGGTCTACTGCCAGGTTTTCCAGTATTCTCATCCCAAAACTGATGGTGTGAAGGTGCAGTCTCCATTCAAAAGCTTTTCAGAATGTAGCCCAGAAAGGAAAAGAGGAAATATTTTAAGAAAAATCAGTTAAAACAGGTAACACAGCACACTGTTTACTACTGATTGTCTTATTTTCTCCTCTTCATCTCATTGTTACAGGTCTTTTTCTCCATTCTACAGTTGCTCAAACCATCACAGTGATGTTCTCTTCGGGGGCCGGAGTAGAAATAAGAGGAAGTGGAGGATTTCTAACACTGACAGTTCTGCTCCCAGAAAAGTTTATGAATCACACACAGGGTCTTTTTGGGATAATGAATGGTAATATAGAAGATGAATATACCTTCAAGAATAAAACAACCATATCTGTTCATGCTACTCCCCAGCAGTTGTTTGAGTTTGGAGCTGACTGTAAGTATTTTCTTTGACCTGTAATTTCGTTTTGTTTTCAAATTCAAAACTGTTTATGATCTGTGAACTAACAAATCACATCTATGCTAAGCATCTTGTATAGGGAGGAGAAAAGGGAGGAAGAGAAGTGTGACCTTCTTTATAAAAATGGATGAAATATCTAACCAAAACGCATGAAGACAGAATCAAGAGGCAACCTCCTGCTCTTTGCTTCATGAACAGTTAACATCCATATATGACATCTTAAATTTCAGGATTCCATCTACTGTGCCCAGCTGGATGCAGGTTCACAACACTGAAGTGTCACAAAAGTATAGCTGTCCCCAGGGTCAGCTATCTTTTTCGAGGATATTAGCAATGTTTCCATTAAGTATTATGCTGTTAATTTTAATAATCAACTATTAAGCAATAATTGTCCCTTTTTTAAAAAAAGTAAAAGAGTATCTGTTTGCTTTAATTTAATGAAAATGAGTAGGCTACTACATCTAGCCTGCTGAGTTAAATTGTCTGCATTCTTCCTAACATAAGGTAAGCAGATGAGCCAGAAATATGTTGCAAAATACACTCCACCAGCCGCTCACTGTATCAAGCACTTTCATACTCTTGAGATTGAGATCATACTGAAAAGTCTCACTACTACTACTTCAGCAAGTTTCCTATGTAGCACAGCAAATGGAAAGAGTGGGACTACACCAGAAATGATAAAGCATGGACAAGTAGGATCTGGATTTGTGTTGCTTGAACCATTTGGTTTAGCTAGCTCTGTCTGAGGTAATTTTTGTCACCACTTTGCCAGCAGGCCTTAAAAAACATCTTAATGTAAAATCATAGCTGTGCAATTATTTGGATCTAATTTTAAATAAATGATCAAATACTAGATTAGCCAAACGCTGCATTAGTGCTTGACTAAGATGGTACTAGTTAAAAGATTAAAAAAAAATCTTGAATTCTATGAAGATGTACTAAGTATGGCTTCACATCTCTTTTCCAGCTCTAGCTATGTTTACATAAGTAAGCAGGTGAAATATGATCAGAATATGTATAGATCTCTAGACAAAGTTATACATGAATCTCTCTCTTTCTGTCTCTCAAGGGGCTGTTGAAAATGGAACTTCCCTTTTTACGTATGACACAGAGTTCTTATTGAACAATTTCTTTTTTGTGGAAAAGCACAACTCCTCTTTTCTGCCAGTGTTCTTTCCTTATGAAGACTCTGCTGATCCTTTGATGAAAGACATGGTCTTGCTCTGTGATTCTGACCCATTCTGCAAATTCGATGTCCTGACAACCAGAAGTCTTCAAGTAGGAAATTCAACAAAACTGTCTCATCAGAATCACAAGTGGCTAGTAGAAAGTCTAAAATCAGGTGAGATTACATTAAACAAAACAGCCACCACTACAGTTCTACATAAATCTAAGTAGTTGAGACTATTAACAGAAGCTTTCATTACTATTATTGCATGTGCTGTTAAACACTCTTAGCAGGAGTACCAGGAGTACAAGGATGCTGGAGCACCAGCATCATTTTACCAGGAAAACTCTGCAGTGATTACAAACACAGAATACATTTCCTTGTATCATCTGAACTCTTACTCCCTTGTCATGAGTAGAAACCTCAGCTTTATTTCCTGTGCTTTCACCTGCCCTCCCCAGGAAAAAAAAACAATCAAAATGAATAAAAATCAGTCAATTATGAAGTGTGCTGCAGATTCTCTTCATCTTGCCTACAGTTCCCTTGTCCATTTATAATATGATGGTAGCTCTTACTGCTAGAGGTAATTTAGCAACCTACCTTCCAGGTTCCAGGCTTATTTTGTACATGGAGTGACTGATACACAAAGGACCAAGATTTTAGCACTTTCAAACAACAGGAGTTTCAGGATTCAGGAAACCTGAAATATTGAAGAGAACCTAAACAAGACATGTCTGCCAAGTTTTGAGGGTCTGAGATTTCTATTGGTCAACATCACCACAAGTAATGTGTCTAAAGTCATGTCTTGACCCAGGTAATTGAGGCATTTAGATCCACCAACCTCAAACTTCAGCTGGAATACCTCCAATACAATGTGGATTTGCTAACCCAAATGCAAAATACTTTAAGCAAATATTTCTCTTTTATTAGTGATCTCTTGTGGCTGGCTGGATCATCCAGCCAATGGAAGAAAGGAAGGAACAAACTATCTGTCAGGTTCAGCCATCCATTTCATCTGCAATCAAGGCTATGAGCTCACTGGATCAAAGCAAAGAATCTGTGAAGCAACAGGAGTCTGGTCTGGGGAAACACCCAGCTGCATCCTGAGAACAGGTCGGTTTCTTTTCAAATGTTACAAATATCAACATAAATAACGCACAGAAACAAGGCAATACTGTAATACCGTTTGAGAAAAGCTACTTCTTTTACTTGAGAAGTAGAAGAGTTGAATGTGAGATCCCTGAGCTCCAAAAAAGAATAATACTTCATCTTTCTACTCTAAAATTTCCAGCACTTTTTTAAGTTAAACTCATCAGGACTCCAGTTACGAGCAATAGAAAATGGAGTGCTCAGGGCATATTGCATGTCTTTTTCTTGATTCGACCAAAATGAGCTAGTGGATATGCTTCTTGAATAGATGATTTAAAATAAATTTCAAGCTCATTTGTAGAAAAGTTGGAAAATGTAGTGCTTCACTAATAATTGTTACACAGACACAAAGGACAGAAAAGCAACCCTTATTTATAGCATTATTTTTATGTGCTTTTTCCTATGACCTGAATATTCTGTCATTGTTTTTCTGAATAGACATGTCTACATATACATACACATAGCTAACTATGAAGCATTTAAACCTCGTGTCCACATAACCAGAGCTGTTTTTCAAGAATAAATTATGCAAAGTCCCCAACCACTTATTGTTATTCTTTGCTCTGTCATGCCTAATATAGTTTTAATTTAGTTTTAACCTTCTTGGATGCAATCCTGTGTAGCATGTTCTAGGTAACCCTGCATGTGCAGGGGCATTGGACTAGGTGATGTCTAAAGGTCCCTTCCAGTCTTCACGATTCTGCAATTCTATGGTTCTTTGAAACTGGACAGATCTATTCTGACCCATCTGAAGGATGGCTTATGAGGCCATACATTCTAAAATGCGTAATTCAAGACACACTCGTTACTCAATAGTCTGTGATAACAGGGGGCAGGGAGCAGACATAGCACCTGTACCTCTCCCCATCCTTCCCCCTAGTAGCCCTGCACTTGCTGAAAACCACTGGATTTTTTGAGTTCTGAAGTACTATGCTATTTGAACATCCAATGTATTATTCTATAGCAGCAAAATTATTGGGAATGAGGTAATACTAATCATTATGAAAAAAAATATTACCGCTCTTCTATCACTGCTGTAGATTATTAATTATCCTGGAATTTTTGTATTTAATAACAGTTACACTAACTCTATGATTTATGGGAAACACAAATTATTTTCTAACAGCCAACCTGTAATGAAAATAAAGCTGTTTTACTCATAGGCCATAGCTAACATAAGTGCCCACAAGGTGGCGATGTTTCAAAGCAGCGGGGTGAGGCAGAGCTGCTTGGCGGGTAGAGCCGTTTCTGGTGCTGGCTGAATTGTTCTGAAACTGTTCAGCAAGGAAGACTCGACAGCAAATTCTCCGTTCTGAGGATCTCCCAAAGAAATGTGGAAAATGCAGAACACATTGGGGATGAGTTCTTGGCCAGCAGACACACTTCATCAGCCTTTGCAGGCCTGTGCCTGCTAGTTAGTTATTTGGCACACCATTCCACACATTTGGTCGGTGATTTTGGCAAGATGAACCGCAAGGTAGTTTGGGCTGTAGACTGGACTTCAGCGTGAAGAATAATTATTGAACGTTTGCACAGAACAAGTACAAAGCAGACAATGTTGCTTACTTTTGAACAGATAAGTGTATAGTTTCTGGAGTGTTATCTTAGACCAACTATTGTAGTAATCAATATGCAATTTACTGAATTCACGGAAGCCAATCTCAGCAGTCTCAGCTGAGCCAATGCCTCAGCTAGAGGCATCCTTACATTTTTATTTAACATGATAGGCCAAAGATACTTACAGTGTACTTTATTAACTATGGAAAAGGTGAGATTCAGAAGCTCTACCAGATAATTTACTATCATTTGTTCACAACAGTAACAGACAGATCCTTCGTCAAAAGTCTGAGAATAAAATCGTCACTAAGTAAGCCCAGAGCTTGAAAACGATCAGTGGTGAAACATGTTGCCAAAATGAAAACTTAGAACATTTTTCCATTGCTGCCATCAACCGCATGCCTACTGGATATGAGCCAGTCAGTCTCAATAAGCAAACTGGATGTTAACATTTACACTCAAGAGAAGGGGGCAAAAAGCCAGCCCTGAAAGATCAAAGGGTAAGAATTGGAAGATACTCAGAAATCAGCTGCATTCAGAATGATGAAGTGCCACAGCTTTATGGATAAGCAAACAAAAAAAAGTTTCCAGTGCTTTCCTGAAAGATAGCAAAGAAGGCATGAAAGATTTTAATTTGATTTTAACAAAGACCTTTCTTAATATTTGAAATTTGGGATTGTAGCTTATTTGTAGTAGCCAAAATTCATGTTTTTCAGGAAGTTGGAAACTTCCTGAAAATGCAGAAGAGTAACAATGCTGCCCATAGCAGCAGATATCAGAATACCAGCAGGATATCATAATCAAGACTATATAAAATATAAATTGCATATAAGGTTTTTTCTTACTGCATTTTTTAACTGCAGTGTCCTGGTAACAGCATTCCTGTACATTCTTATTCCTCCTTTGACATCAGAAAATATACTTCTGGAAATCAGTCTCCATATGAGATATCCAAGCTTCTCCACAGAAAACTGGCAAAATAGACAGAAGATCCTCATGCTTGAGTTTAATGGTCTAGTAATTCTACAATGCTTTTTGCTAAATACATTTTAGCCTGCTACCTAGCAGAGTTGAAATCCAGAGACAGTGTCTTATCCTTATTTTAATTCAATATAATTACAGAGAACATTTCATAGACCTGCTGCTGGAGGGGTCAGTTTTCTTCTCTTTTTCTCCTCTCCATATGACAATATGCTGCTGTTTCACCAACATCCATTTTACCAAGCTCTGTGGTACAGGGCCTTCTTCATATAAGAAAAATGCTAGCAAAAATTAATGAAGAGCACTTTCATATTTCTGGGGCGCCTGAATGGGTGACCACTGGCCTAGCCACTATAATTAGTGGTCACATTTACTTCCAACATGAATTATTAAAACACATCTTTTTTTTTCTTTCTTTTTTCTTTTTCTTTTTTTCTTTTTTTTTTTTTTTAGCGTCTGGCTTCCTTCATGTTCATTAAGAACATAGGGCCCAGGCTTGTAGTATTCTGAACTTCCCAGAGTGCTTGTTTCCGGTGCTATTGCATTTGCTGCAGTTCTTCAGCACATCAAATTCAATCTCTTTTTATAGCAAATCACCCAGATCTTTTAGTTGCTACATGCTTCTATTTTTCAAAAGCTAGAAAACCTAACTGAAAGTATGAGAATTTTGAAAATGGTATAGGAATGTAAGCAGAAGCAAGAAAATAAACACCAGCTCTTTTGCAGGCTGTATTTTTGTACTTGAAATTTCAAACATACATTTCACTTTTAGGCCTGCATGTTTTTGCTTTTGAGTTTTTTTCCTTGAATTAAAGTTTCCATGGAAATCCTCTGCTAATAATTACTTTGCTATGCTTCTAATTACAATTCTGCTGCAAGGCTTGCCACTACCACAGCAACCTTTCTTCACATACCAAGAGAGTAAGAAACTGTCCAGAAAATCAACAAGGAGAATCAGAAGTAAAATACAACTAAGAAAATGTAAAACTCAATAATATACAAATATGATAGACAATGATTTGGCATTGTTAAACACACTTTGCTTTCCTAGCTTTGCCATCTTTTCATCACTTCAAGGTCTGATTTTTCAGGGTTAGATTCTATG
>JAVCKT010105361.1:2136-25369 GCA_032273925.1 Rhynchotus rufescens
TAGTCGTTCTTGATCCTGCTCAGACAGTTTATCCCCTGAAGAGGAAGAACTGTCAGAATGAGAATTGGAGCAATTAGGCAAACTACCCATGGTAGGTTTTTCCACCTGAATACTCTCTATTTATGATTGACGTGAGGACTGCAGGAAGAGCAAGCAGACTAATTTGGCAAAGCTCAAGAAAAATTACTTTGAAATAATATCTCCAGAGAAATGTGTTATTTTCTTAAATGGATATGGAGAGATAAGTGAATATGTAGATATAACTAAGCACAGATGGAAGCCACCCTGTTAACAAAAAGCCCGGGTCAAGTTGCTTGGTCATGATGCCTTTTCGAGGTCGTGAAAATGACAGAATGCAGGGCTTCAGCATGTAGACAAGTGGTGTCACTGATAGTTTGCCATATTTGCTTCAACTATAATGTCTCTCTTAAATATTCATGTCACTGTTGTCTCGGAAGAACAAAGATCCAACTGAAAATACACAGTTGGAAAATACACAGTTCGAAAAACTTACTCAATGTTCTTTGGCCAGGTGTGTTCAGGGGAAGAATTTTTTTCTGTTGAATGAGTTAGAATCTACTTTTACTGTAGATATCCTTAAATTTAATTTGGGAAGAAAAAATCTGAGGTGAAGTATATTTAAAAAAAATCCTGTTTTTATTAAATTTTCATGAATTTTATGGCAAGCTGTGATACACAGTGTAGTATTAATATTTCAGATGTTGTATCACAGCCCAATTACAAAAATAATTGGGAAGCAGTTTGATAATCCTGTGTGGATCAATTTTTTTTTTTTTTGTCTTTCATACTCTGCATTTTCTATATGTTTTAAATCTGCTAGTTGTTGAGAGTGATATTCTTGTTCAGTCTGGCATTGTTTATTTTAGGAACTTTGTCTCACTTAGTCCTCTTACGGGAGGTATTTTCATCTTCATATTCTTGTATTTTTATTACATTCTGAAGAAGACCTATTCTTAAAAGCTCTGAGCTTTCCTTTGCTCCATTGGTCATCCATCAAGAATGAATGTTTCAGCTTGTAAAATTCTGTTTAAAGAATGTGTCACATATGTCTTATTTGCTTTGAGATTTCCTTCCGGTGGTTTATGGTTTATTTCTACCCTCTGATTTAACAGTCAAACTTGAAGGTATATGTGCTTTGACAAACAGCTGGGAGTTCATGTCATCTGACCTTTGCTATTTCACTTATTTTTGTTTTCTACTTGGTCATTTTCTGCCATCTTCTTTCTGCAGGTGTAGGTCTTTGAATCTTATTGGAAGGGTCATAGTGCCTTTGAAAGTCATACTGCTTTATTTATTGAAATTTTAATTTTGTGTCAGACAGTCTCATAATTGCTTCATCTTTTCCACTCCCCTCTGAGAGTTTGTCCTTGGAGTTTTATGATAACTTTTGCTAGAATTTGTGTGGCAGCATAATATGCCATTTCAGGAACAAAATACTTTGATTTTTCCCTGGGTTAATTTTCTGCAAGATCCATTCACTAATTGCTCACATCAGTGAACTGTAATACCTGCACTACAACACAGTTTCTGATAGACCCAAATGGGTTCAGAGAATAATGTCAGACTGCTTTTTGTATTTGTATTGTATTTTTGTATTTGATTACCTCATGAGAAGATGATAAAATCTATTTTAGGTATGTACCAAAATCCTTGTTAGACTATAATTTGCAAAACAATTGGCCTTAAATTGTCTTTTGCATGGCAGTAGTGCTCTTAGCTCTGAGCTCTAAAGATTGTGTTTTCAAATACCTTTCAACACTTTTTTTTACATCATCTGAAGTATTTTTGAAGTTTTTTTCATTAGCTTGAATGAGATCATTGTTTCTGTACTGCCATGTACATATGTCTGTGTGCATGTATATGTATATTTAAATCCTGATTTAGTAGTATCTACAACAAATATTTTCCCCAGCTTTTAAGATTTATTTTCCCTATATATTACACAAAAGCTAAGTAATAACTTGCTTTTAGTAAAGAATAATCTTAACAAATGAGAAATTCTAAAGTATGTGGAAACAATTTTTCATAAAAAAATAGTAAATGTTTTTTTATGAAGTGTGTGTATTCTTCCTCTCATGTATTATTGGATTCATTTTTTCCCAGATGGTAGAAAATCCTGAAAACCACTTAACCGGGTTTGCTACTGCTGTTGTTTTTAATTTGGCTGGCAAAATGCTGTCAGAGGACTGTATATGATCAAAAAGAGTGAGTCAGTCTGTTTAAATGCCTTATTTAAACCATTTACACTTACATGTTCAGTATTATCTTGCTGATTTACTATTACATAGTTATAACCATGCATTTTCTCTCCTTTCAAATGTACCATATTTTTTCAAATTTTTGATGTATTTTTCCCCTAGATACACAAGCTTGAGCATTTAATTACCCACAAAATAGGTAAATTTCTTCTCCATTGACACTTTGAACCCTGTAGCCGTTGACAGCAACTTTTTCTTCTGTTTTGCTGTGCAGAGACCTGAATAGTTTACTTTACAGGAGGAGACAGGGAAATGCCTATTACTGGGGTGTTAGATATTAATGAGTATAAGTAAATAAATAAAGCTGTACTGTGCTTAAAAAAAGTTAGTTTTTTAAAACTTGGAATTCATAATTATTTCTCAATGTAGAAAATATAAAGCATCTCTGCATCTCTGGACTCAAAGAATTATGGGAGGACTAACTGTCAGATTAGACGCGTAGTTTAAGATCATCTGTTTACTCAAAATATTGAACCTGAACTTTTAGTTTTATTTCTAAATGCCACTGAAAACTTCCAACTCAAAGAGCAGCAATTAAGGAGGCAGCATCGTAAGTAAATATGTAAGATAATTTAATATTTAATTAAAGAAGCTAATTCTAAAATACAGCCTACTTAAATTGTGTATTTTGTATCTTTTGTAGTTCAGGAAATTACATGGAAAAATCTAGTTAAACTGCAGTTAACTCATGTATATAACAAATGAAATAAAAAAGAGATGCGAGTAAGGAGAGGCAGCAGTACCTTTGGTAAATTTACCTAATAAGCCTGGGTAAGCACCTAAACAATAACAGGGTTCATCATAGCACACATAGGTGGGTAATTGCATGCACTTCTGAACTTCCAATTATCCCACTTAACCGATCGTCAGACAGGGATCTTAAGTCGAAATAGAACAGTTCAAGATCAATGCTTTATGGAAACAAGTAAGCAGCCTTACATATACAGGAGTTACTCATGTTTCAGACCAAAAGCTTGATGAGCTGTTTCTTCAGTGAAATTTAGTATTCAAGAAATTGGGGCCCATTTTAACAAGATGCATAAACATATGATTTGAGCAGGAGTACTTGAGTATTAAAACTGTCTGTAGAGGACTATGTATTTGAAGTTTGTTTTTTGTATATGAAGCAAGTCTCCTGACTCAAATTACTTTTATCATTTTTTCCATTGTATGGCTTTTTTTAATGCTTCAGCAGTCTACTTTTCAAATGAAATAGTATCCAAGCAGTTAGTTAAGTAATTCATAACGTAATCTTGCAGGTTTCTGTACTGCTATTCAATTTTAGTTTACATTTTCCTTTAAGCTGAGCAAAAGATGAATGATATAAGAAATTAAATTATATAGGGTTTACTATTTCCTTTGGAATATGGAATGTACCAGTCCTGTTTACCTAAATTTTTAAAATAATTAAATTGTTGCTGTGCATAGTATATACGAAACAAGTGACTTGGGTAGCATCAGCATCTGTGAAGACTGTGTAGGCTTAGTTCCATAAATAAAGTCCTGTAAAAGGACGAGCAAAGGTCATGCTCTGTTACGAAGAGGCAACTGGAATTGATCATGGAATAAACGTGCTGCTTTTACTTTTTTGCCTCTTGGATCCAGTGTAAATCTTGAAGTTCAGAAATCCTGTTGTCAGAAGCATATGATTTATTTTCCATGAATGTCTTTTGAATATGAATCTCTGCCATCAGATCACTTTTACTGGGCCTCATCAATCACTGCAAAGTATTTATACACTTGAGAAAATCAAAACCTAGTCGGTAGTGTGAAATATCCAGCCAAATCCTAGGAAGTGTCTCTTCACATCAGCTCGGAGATACTATTCCTGCCCTTTTAGCTGCATGGATTTTTGCTGTGCCGTAGGAGATTTTGTGATTAAATAACAGCCAAATTGAGCCCAGATATGACCTTTAAGAGTACTATGTTTTCTACTAAATAAATATTCACTTTAATCTTTTATTAATGTTACCTGGTATTTTAAAGTTCAAAATTTAACTCTTAGTAGTCATTGATTACCAAAATATAAACTGGAAAATTTCGTATCGATGGAACACTAGAACAATGACAATACCTAAAGGCACACAATAAGGCACACAATTTTCTTGGTGTACCTGACTCCTTACTCTTTTATACTTCTGGGATTTTATTTTATAGAATGTTTTGTCTTTTTGTTCTCATAGGATATCATTTATTCAGGGACTTTCAGAGAAAAAAAGCCAAAAGCACTAACCCAAGAAACCCTGAAAGGCATTTCAAAGCTTTCATTTTGAAGGCACTGGAAGGATATGGATCCAGACAGTTCAAGTTCCTACATCTGTCCACGTCCTTCATAGTGAACCCAACTTTCGCCTCTCCCCTTTCTTTTTAATTTGAATTGTACTTTAATGGTGAATCTGAATGAATAAGAAAAGTAAGAAATATGTGGCCGTTCTGACACCATCTGCTAGGGATGAGAGAGAGATATATGTCAAAAACAAACCAACAGCTACTCTCTCAGTGGGTGGGTGGCACAGAGGGAAAACATTTAGAAGGGTCACAATAACTGTTTTTGAAGCCTGGTTGTAGCCTAAATGTCTATGCTTAAGAGACAATATGCCCTCCTTGGCATCAGGATTAGTTTTAAATGTTATATTTAACCTGGATATCATTTGACTTTCTTTGGTTTAGTCTTCTGGTTGTGTTTGAGAAGTCATGTCTGCAACTTTCCCAGGTTATTAGTTAAATCTAATGAACCAGATTGAGTTGGAACATGGGAATTTTTCCTGCGTTATGGGATGTCCCTTTCCTTTTGTGCAAGGAGCTGTAGAAACACAGAGCAATAGCATAGTTGCTTAATTTTGCTGCATCTTAAAGATTTTATTTACATTCTTGTTTGGATTTCTAATAAAATAATGCATTAACATTGAATGACTAGATTGTGCTTTCCTCTCATCCTTGAACCAAGGAGATTATGGCTCTGGCAGCAAAATTCAATAGAAGTAGCTAGAAAGCTTTGCAAAACTGAGAGTGAGAACCCAAGACATGAAAGGGAAAATTCTGTAAAAGCTAAAGTAAAATCCCTGATATAGTTGAGCACAACTAATTAACGCAAGGACATGTATAAAAATGTCTATGAACAGAAGCATTAGTAAACCTTGCGTTAAGAGCACATAATGATTCGTAAAAGTGGAATGTTTTAGAAGGTTTAGCTTTGTATCTCACATACTCCTTAAACTTTCTTGTGATATGGTTAATTAGGCATTTGCACTTGGATTTATTTTCTTAAATGTCTGATATCTTGTAACTTGCTAAAATAATATCAGAATGTTTGTTCAGGCATTTTGCTAGGTGGAGACAGATGTGTGTATGGCGGGTCAAATCCTGTGATCCAAACCTGCTTTTCTTGCATGGGGATGTATCTATCATGGAGAAATTTTACTACCCAAACTGTTGTTGTTTTCCAGCTGCCAATATTCCAGTGCTGCTGGAGCACAGAGGTGCTTGGTGGCTTTTGCTCGTGTCTCTGCTCGCTGAGCGGCATCGTGTTGGCAGCAGGCAGCGCGCGTGGTGGCCACGAGCCCAGAGCTTACAGCTGCTGACACTGCTCTACTGCTGGAGTGTGTCCAGGCTGGCGTGGCACCAGCAGCTGAATGTCAGCTGAGGCCTTATGTCATTCGTGAAGGTGGCTTTAGCGGAAGGCAAAGAGCCTGAGTTTTGCCTGCCTCGTTTTGAGACACCTTGGATATTGTGGAGGCATGGCAAAAAGGCAGCAATATCTTACCATAAACTTGGCAGTTTAGAACCCTTCTGAAATACAAAAAAGTACTAAGTGATCGTTTTGGACAGCTGTGTTATTTTTGAAATTTCCTAACTAGTTTATTCATAAATCAATTCAATTACTCTTTTTTTTTAAGAATGTTTTTCAGGCATACTGAGGTGTATTTTAGATGCATAACTGAGCTGACTAAATCCTGAGACTATCATCTTATTATGCAGGGAAATTCAGTGGCAGAATTTCATATATGACTGGTGAAAAACATCTAGCACTTGAATGAATTTCAGAGATGAGGTGGCATCTTAAAAAATATTTATCAAACTATAAAGATACTCTAATGGAAAATGGGAGTGAATTGAAAAATTGTGAATGACTGCAAAGGATTTTCTTTGTGCAGTTTCCAAGTATTCTTTCTGATTATTAGTTGTGCTTTAATAAAGAAAAAATGTATCAGTGTGCTGATACATTAAAGAAAAAAAAGTGATAGGTAGCTGCAATATATGCTCCATGACATTTACCTTTTGTGTCATGAAAGTGCAGCAGTGAAGTAGCCAGGAGAAAGAAGGTTGATAATTGATTGCATATTATATTTAGATGATATGTTCACTGTTGTTGGGTCATGCGTGCTCAGTATTACTTTACTGTTTTGTGCATACAGGCGAGGAATGATTATTGGGTTTTTTTACATAGATCTCTCTTTAAAAGCTTTTTTACTGGTGTCCCTTCTGTTGGTGTTGTGAATCATCCTGTAGAAATAATTTCATAAGAATATAATTATATATTTTTGGTTTCAAGACAAACACGCTCTATTCTCTATAAAGGACGTTCCAGCAGGCTACCGTACTAGTATTTTATATGTTAGTGTATGGGAAACTGCTTTAATATTTGTTTAGTGCAGTGCTGATGGCATATCTGGAGAGCTGACTCTTTGTCAACAGTCCAATTCATAATATAGTCACTGAAAAGCACGTGTTTTCGTTCTGTGAAAATATAAAATATGATATCACAGTAGTGATATGTGACTCATTCTGAGAAACATTTTTTTCCTGTAAATACTATTGCTTCTCTCAATAGATACTTAAAATGTCTTTCCTGAGAAGAATTGTTTTTTTTGAATAAGAATGTGCTTTAACCTTTTATTAAAATGCAGTTATTTTAGTGGTTGTACAGAGAGGAGAGGAAATATTAGGGCTGTCTCAGATGTTGGAACTGAGTTGTTTATTAATTTATGGTATTTACAGGATGCTGTAAAATATGTTTAATAATATATAGGCTCAATAGGAAGTAATTCAGACTCAGTAATATTGTTTCTATAGTAGCCAGAGTAAAGCACTTCTTTAGCTTTTACTTCGTAGACTAGATCTAATCTGTTTTATAGACATAATCTCTTCATAGATTCATCTTTCTCTATCAAAACTGAAAATGGAAAATATTTGCTTTCCCCTTGAAACTTTCACTATGTCAAATCTGACTACCTTCAGTTCTCTTCTTTCCAGCAAAACTCCCATCTGCTTGATAAAGAAATAATTAAGGATTGAAGCATTGCAATTAAAATTGTCATCTCAATAGTAGTACTATGTTTTATTTAAAATTTATTTATTTAAGAAAGTGGTAATCAGGTTTCCCAATCAGTGCCTCATTGTGCAATGTGATATAAAATCCTTAAGAAAAAACAGCTGCTGCCTGAGATGTATTCAGATTTTCTTGGACAGCTTGGGAGAAATATTTTTGGCAACTCTTCTTTCTGGCTACATTTATTGCTGCCTTTGTGATATGGCAACATCTTCAACTTCCAGGAGTAGATTCACAGAAGTAAGGTTACCCCCCTATACCTTCCGCTTTTGCTTAGCCTGGTCGTTGTTCTTTAGGAAAGATGTAAAAATTGGAGGTCTCCCGTATGTTTCTGCTCAAACTTATTACTTACTGGGCTGTTTATTCACACAGCTAGCCTCAGCTATGTGAATTCCTATCTCAGCTCCCATTTTGCTTCTCCAGTTGCATCTTTTGATGGCACTTTCTAGGCCAAATTTTTTCTATTCTCAATATTTTATGTCCAACCAGCAGGTTTGTCATAGAGTTCTTTATATCCATTTCTGTATCTTTCCTGTTTTGCTTATGCCTATATATCCATCCTAAATTAACTTCTCCTGTCCCATAATTATGATTCCCACTTGGTGCAGCTTTTGACAGCTAAAGGCATTATTTGATTTCAGTTCCTTACTATTCTTTTCTCTGCTTCCTTGGAAGGCTTTTGCTTCAAAGAAGTTTTAGCATGGTTTTTGTGCCTGATGTTGCCTATGCAGGTAAAGATTGGGTCCATGTACAGATCTTAGCACAGCATTAGAGTCTAAAATGAGTTTTAATTATTCTTTCTGTGATGTCATCTTTCTTCTATTGCCATTGCTTTCTCTGAGAACTTTTGTGTACAAGTATTTATGAGAACAGGCTTTTCGGCGAGAAGTGGAATGAGTTTGATAATATGACTTCTAGTCTCTTGATGTCTTAATTTTTCTCTTACTACCTTAGTATTTGTCTATATATTTTATATGAGGAAAGTTGGAACGCCACATTCTTGAAATGACAGTAGAAAGAGGCTGTGTCTTATATGCAACAAAAATTATTATGAGCCAACAGAAGTGTGTTACAGAATGTTGGGAGAACTAGTGTGACAACAGAAAGGGAAGCTTGGAGACAGATGTATCATAACTTACTCTGTGTTTGTTTTCTCAAGTAAAACATGGGACACTCAAGAATAAATGTTATTCATTGAAAAGCAGACTTTACTTCTCTGTGAGGTACGTGAAACTCTACAATATAACATTTCAGATTAATTCAGAGGAACTAGCTTAATGCCTAAGCATAGTCTTTACTATATTATGACAAGTTCATATTTTGTATTTTCTTGTGTATATTTTGGCAGTTGGGCAGGCCCTAAAGTGAGCCTGAATGTTTTGTTTCCCCACCCCCAAACGCTGAGTTGCAGTAAATACTACTTGGGCAAGAACAGACGTGTTTCTGAGTGTAGAGTTAGTGGTCACATAGACATTAATTTAGACAGGTAAAACCGGTGAAAAAATATCTTTGAGAGAACTATTTTACCCTAGGAAATGGATAAACTTCTTTTAAGGCTCTTGCTGTCTGATATGTATGCTTGCTGATTTCATTTATTCTGGAGATTACATTTCTAACTTTAGCTGCAGCAACAGTTAATGAGCTTTGTTTATTTAATGCTCATGTTGTAGTTTCACCTGAATACTCCAATGGGCAAAGTGATCCTGAACTTCATGTCATGTTTAGCTTGATAGTCAAGATAACTTCACCTTGAAGTGGAATTGAATAAAATTATCTGAAACATTTTTAAAAAATACATCTTAATGGAGAGATGAAAAGATAATATTTTAACTCTAAAAATTTCCTATATAAATTCAGTGCCTAAATAATTTATGATGTAAATTTATTTTAGCAAGTCTAGTCAAATTTTCACTGCTTCTAATAGAAGCTAATAAGGAGCAATATGCAGCCAAGATGATTCAAAGCAGATTGTCAAAAGGAAACATAATTCTTCATAAATATGAACTAATATTGCTTTGTTTAAGGTTTTTGAAACTTGTGCTTATTATTTATTTTTACTATTGTTATTGATAAATTGATTGAAGGCCACAGGACCTTACATTTATTCAGGACTAAGAATGGCAGATCTGTTGCGGATCTATGCTCTTCCAATACTAGTTTAGTTTTTTGTGGCCTTTTTTTCTCCTGCTGTTCTATTCAATTGGCAAAATGTCTATTTTTCAAAGTTTTTCTAGTTATATGAAATTTTAATTTTAAATTGGCAAAACTTTTGTATGCTATACATTCTACCTTAGTGCCACTACAGTTTCTTTTTGCACCATTATGATTTGCTGCCTGGACCAGTGAGAATGCAGTGAAATTTGACTTTGAAGTTGAATTTTTGAACATAAGAGGTTTGAATGAAATTCTAACTGTAGGTGTCCTGCAATAATTTGGTGTCAGAGATTCTTTTACGAAGTGAGAGTCCATTTTGTTCTACTGAGAACACATATTGAAAGAGTAGTCAAAGCTTCTGAGCTCAAAAGACTAAAATGTCAAACTTTGATATGTGTCTCTTGATGGGTAAAAATGAGGACACGATAGGAACCCATCTGGGAGCTGCAAGAGGCTGCTCATTTATTTTCTGAGGAAAGTTGGCTTTTGTAAGTGCTAAAAGATTTTTATTATGTGTACTTTATGCAACAAACACACATATTTATGGCATCTAGCTGCAGTGTTGATTGGCACAATAAAATAAGCAAAAGAGCTAAAGGATAACAATAACCAGTTGTAATGTTAATACATTTTGCATGCTGTCCTAGATAGGCTCCTGCTGGTCTACTTTTGCGTGAGATCAGGTGAGATTTTTTTAGAAGAGTTGTGTGCATTTTGTGGGCATTGCAAAACCTAATGACTATTGTAGCCAAGTATAAAGGTTATGATGGCCTCTCCTGCGCAGCTTTCTGCTATTATCTGACAATGAGCTGAGGGCCTGTGGCTCTGCTATTCGCTCAGCAGTGTTACCAATGCTTCTCTTGTCTTTGAAGTTGAGATCTGTCATCTAGAATAGGAAAAAAGACATTTTTTGGCTCTGGAAAACTGTTTGCTGACATTGTTCCTACGTAGCATTCCAAGAGAGGTTAGTTATACTACCTAGGAATCTCTTCCTTTTACTAACTTGAGCAAATCATCTGAGTTTAATGTTACTGCGTCCATGGCGTTTTTTTAGTTTTGTTATATTTTTGTATCTGGTGACACAAAAAAGGATATCAGACTCCAGAGTTATATCTAATGTTCATAGTCCTATAATCCCATAGATAACATCTGTCACATGTTTTTTATATCATACTCTAACATAGACTATGGCACCTGATTAGCTTTTTAAACCTGCTGTGTGGATATAAGATGCGCTTCTACATCATGGCTAAAGGAGAATCTGATACGTGTTTTGTCTTGTCAGAGAAGATCTATTTAAAAGATATCCACTTAAGCAGTTATGATTCAGATTTACTGTTCATATTGCCTGTAATCTTTCTATTAATTTTGTAGGTAAGAAAAATAGAACTTGTATTTTACTATCTTTTAGGTTTGTGGATTTTGGTTGTGTGATGTGCAATAAGTAGAAGTGAATTTGAACTTGTGGGCTCTTTTTGCACCTCAAACTTCACTTTGATGTTCAGTTCTGTTTGTTGAGGAAGTTTCTGCTTTGTGACATGAAACATCACCTGAAGTGTGAGCAAGTTGTGGCATCACTACTAGACAAAGGACTCTGAGATGGGATTTTAAGCTCCTGTGGAACTCAACTTCTTTGGTAGTTCAGACACATGTGGCTCACTTGTGATGCGGTGATTCATAAAACACGAACTTTGTGGTGTGATTAGAAAGATTTGAGGGGATTAACATGGCATACCATGCGTGTCCTACTAGGAATGATGCCCGTGGTAACCAAAGCACTGGAAGTGGTCAGGAACTGTATATTTGAGGAAAGATAAAGCTTCGAATGCAGGAAATATGTATGATAAATTTCTGCCTTTTTCAGTTTCCCTGCTGTTTATGAATTTTCTCTGTGTTTGGTGTATTATGAATAGCTGCCTGCCTCCTCTATGGATGTGTGAATGAAAGCACTGTGATATTGTTTTTCTTAGACTTTTCTCCTGGCGTCTTTGATGGATCAGTTATAATTTAACACAGAAAGTAGATGAATAAATGAAAAAAATGTATACTGCAATCAATCCTGCAGTTCTTATTCTGGGAAAATATTTATGAAACAAATGTATCAAAAGGGACTTCATAATAATTTTTCATTGTTGTTACGTTGTTGAACTCTTTAACAGGAAATCTGCTAAAACTTCAGTTGACGTTTTAAAGGATTTAAAGGATTATATATCGAAGTAACGGAGAGCCACTTTTCCCTAACATACCTTAAAAAAACACCCAAATTTTCATTTGTATTTCATTGTTTTAGTGCTATATGTGCATATTGTTTACCAATTGTGAAAATACATTTGTGGCTAGACTACATTTAGGCATATAATTTTAAGTAAATGGATAAATATATTTTAAAATTAGCTGAATAAGTGTGTGGTTGTTCAGTGCAAACAAACTCAAATGTAATTAATGCCAAGTTCTAATATTTCAGTTAGAATATTTGGATAGAGTATTAGCTTAAAACTGCTGTGACACACTAATAACTTCATTTAGCTAATAACTTTAGTGATTTTTTCTGAAGATAGACTTTAATTTTCCAAATTAAGAAAGAAGAGTGCCAGAAGGACACCTCTATCTGGGACTGTACTCATAATGAAAATAAGCTTACTGTCAGCAAACTTAGAGCAGATGCTTTTGTTCACAAGCAGATCATGTTAACTCACTTCATAAAAGTCTCTCAAATAGCAGTATTTCAATCCCTAAATGAGAGTTACCTTTATTAGAAATTTGCTTTATATCAAACCAGACAAGTAGATCTGATTTCAGGATGTTTTAAAAGACCAAATATTTGGATTTTTATTAGGAAAAAAAATGTAGAGATATACCATTTGCTTAGGATTACACTGACCTTTACAGCCAAAACTTCCCTTAAGCAGGTGTCAGTTATCCTGGAAATCACTTAAAACTCTAAGGCAACAGATAGGAAGCAATGATACCAGCAAATGGATGCCAGGAATGACTCAGATTTATCAATCAAGAAAAAACAACCTATTTAGAAGATTAAATTTAAAAACACAGAATGAAAATGTTTCTGTCTCTTTAACCTTATGAAAAAGCACATTTTTATGTTGTCACATAAATTTAGAATTTTTCTGCTTCCCAGTGAGGAGTGAGAGCCAAAGTCTTTTATGTGAACACACCCACCAGCAAAGTGGTCTAATTAGCCCAAGCTATTGTGAATATTCTCATTATTTCTCATGAAAAAACTTTGAGCACTCATAGGTAATAGGTTGCTATGCTCAGGTAATATTTATAGCTAGCCCCAATAATTTTTTTTTAATTGAATAATTTTATCATTTGGTGGCAACAAATCAAACTTTAGGACTAGAAGAAATCTATATGCTCATGAATAATATAGCACTCTGCTCTTTTTCCTTATAAAGCTGAACTTAATACAATAACTATAAGATCACTTTCTTCTGTAGGTAGATATTCAGTTAGCAAACTGTATCAAGTTTATCACTAGGCTTTGTTCCAAACTTCTGTGTTACACTGAACAAATTTAGCTAAGGAGGGTTCTAAGTTTTAACAGCAGTTTTCTGTGATGTCTTGAGGATTCTTGTGTCAGATTATCCACACCAAAAATTATAGACTTGTTCTCTTGGAAATATAATAAATATTGCTTTTATTTTTTTAAGTAGTTTTTCTTAAAAGGAGAAAAGAGGTGATATTCATTCCACAGAACAAAATATTAATGTAAAGTCCAGTTGCATGTATTCTTTAGAAAATATAATAAAAATAATTGAATATCTCTTTTTCTTCATTTTCTGAGATATCTGAACCAATTTTCTCCTTTATTCTGTTTCACAAAAGTTAAAAATAATTCAACCAACTGACTAAAGGCTTTTAACTTGGCAGGTAAACACTCAGGGTACTCTCCAAGGAAGTCAGAATGTTTTGCATTTCATTATTTCTGGAAATTATCTTCTGTACTCCAGCTTGAGAAAATCTCCTGTGGTTGTGCAGGAAAAAAAAAAGTCATTGACTAATTAGAGTTTAGGAGTAGGCAGTTTAACCCTTCTTCTTCCCCAGTATTTATTGGAATAAATTCAATACAGAGTAATCAGAATAATAGTTACTTGCAAGGATAAAATAATTATTTATGGATTTTTAATAATTATTTGAATTTATCAATCTTAGTTGTTGAGAGATTAGTATCTAATGTAGATGAATTGTTAGTAGATTAATATCTAATGAATGTAAGTTGTAAGCTCAAAGTAGACAAAATTGAGTGTCCAAGCCTGAATTTAAGGTTTGGGAAAATTAGAGAATTTAAAAAAGCATGTTACAGACCAAAGGTAGTCCTGTGCTTTGCAGTTTGACCAACAAACCTTTGTCAAAACTGTTCAAGGTAATTCTGTGAGGAGAGAAGATAGTTTAGAGAGTGGAAAGAAACGAAGGAACTTGTGGGAAACTTCTGCTGTGATGTGAATTCAATAGGAAATATTGAAGATACAGTGATTATTGGTTAGAAGTGATAACAAGTGTTCATTTTGACTTATTTATAAAATTGGAGAAGTAATATGAAACACATATTCTATTGGAGATGTCAGTTAGTCCAGGCTAGTAAAATTACAGTTTAAAACTGGTATCTTTATTGTGGTTTGGATATAGGATAAGGTAAACAGAGAATAATACAGGGAACAAAAATAGGAGAAGAGAAAGCATTGTGCAGTTGTCATGTTTTGTTTGGGGCTAATGATTTAAGACTTGACGAAAGGATGGTCACTGACCTTCTGTGTTCTGTTTTGTGGTCATTTAACATCTGTGTTTCATCTCCATATCCACTACAGCAATTGATCAGGGGAAAAAAAGCCTGTAAAACACTAACAAGTGTTCTCATTAGACATAAAAGGCAGTGTAGCACCTTCTTTTCAGCTTCAGTTTATTCTTGCTTTTATATCTTCTGTTCATACTTCTGAATTTCCTGACTGTGCTTTTTTTCTTGGACACTTTCTCCTCAGTGTCTTTGAACACACTGGCAGTCCTGCTTTTGTACCTCCTGGTACAAAACTGGTTGACAGTTTCACATTGCTAGTGCTCTTGTTCCTCAAGAATAAAAAGTGTAGAAAGAGCTTCTGATAGATGTGCAAAGGGTGAGGGGTGCTGCTCTGTTTCTTGGGTTTTTTTTTTTTTGATTTATAGTGACTGCTAGCAGTTCTCATTCAGGGAAGATTGTGTCCTGCCAAAGAGCTTCCTTCAGAAAGTTCCGGTCCCCTGCATAGCAACAAGGTTTAACCTAGAGATTTCTAGTGCAAAATTTCCACTTCACGATGGCTCTGCATTACTGTACTCCTGCTAGAGAGTGGCATGAATGCATTTACTTTACAGATGGAAACAGAAGATTTGCTGGAAATGATAGTAGCCGTAGCATGTTGCTTAGCCAAGCACAGCTCCCCTGTGATCAGTTTTTAGTTGTTCCTGCAGTATCAGAACATATCACAGAAGGACCTCTTTGCATTTTTGGTGTAGTTCAGTGACCCCAAATTAGAGAAATACAGTTCTGTGCTTTCTTGAGAACAATTTATCTCCCCTCAAAATTGTGGGCATTGACAGGGGAATCAAGGAGTCTGATGTCTTAAGTGGCAGAAAGATTTTTGATTACTTGTGGTAGTAGCCCAATTGACTGAAATATTAATTGTCCTGCATGATCAGCACTTCTCATATTGTTGCATTTAAAAAGTAGGAAGATGGAAGGTTGCAAGTTTCTTAAAACGCTGATTGCACTTTTCATACATTATTGACAGAAATTGATGTTGTGCAGGCAGCATCGAATGGTTTGGATGATATGAGCATCAATTCTGTATTCTCATATTTGTTTATACAGCATAGAACAAATACTGTCTGGTCACGCAATGGAAAACTAGGGATTAAGGGAGTATATATTGAGGGGTTATTCATTTTGACCACAAATCTGTATTTAAACTATAGTGTTTACAGATGTAAACATATAATTTGGAGAAAAGCTAGTGGTTGAAACTGTTTTCTGAGACTTCTTCTTGCTCTGTGCAAAAGCTCATTAGGGTGTAGAGTAGGCTGCTCTTAGAGTAGGATATGGTAGAGGAGCTTTGTTTTCTCACCTATGTGTCTTTTTTTTTTTTTTTTTTTTGAGAAACAATGATTTGGCAAAATTTAGGAGATCCAGAATTTACTGTTTTCTCAATTACTCTTTTTTTTTTTTTTTCCTTCTTTTGTGTTAAGCTGAAAAGTGGTAGCAGCAGAAGCTTTAATAACACCTTTTTCTCTTAATAGCTCTATGCATGGAATAATCGTCTTGCATGCGTGCTGATTTCAGATAGCTTGGAGGGAAAAAAGAAAATAGATGATACTGGAGGGGGCAAAAAAAGACCTTTAATGATTTAAAATTCAGTACAGAGGAATGCAGTTGGTCCAAAACGCTCCTGTATCTGTTATATGCTTTACGTGCAGCCAACAGTGAGAGGATTCCAGGCACTTCATGAGAATGAACCACTATTAAATAGTAAACTAACATATGAACATATTACTGTTTCAGCACTGTAGTAATTAAGATTATGATGTGTGTTTGTGGAAAAAGAATCCAACAACATACTAAGAAGGAAAATAATCACAGCTGTAAAAGAAGCTTCTAGTAGTTGTAATATTACTACTACTATTACTACTACTAATATTACTACATTCACTTGTATTTAAATCTGAATTCCCAAATATGCACTTAATTGACATTTAATTAGTCATGTATTTACTATTTTTTCACTGTTTCTTAAGAACAGATGTAGCTCAAAATTAGTAATAAGATTTTTTTTTTTT
The DNA here is from genome assembly GCA_032273925.1 of Rhynchotus rufescens. Taxonomy (NCBI): domain Eukaryota; kingdom Metazoa; phylum Chordata; class Aves; order Tinamiformes; family Tinamidae; genus Rhynchotus; species Rhynchotus rufescens. The sequence goes on from JAVCKT010105361.1 coordinate 18,721, forward strand.
TTTTTTTTTTTGTGGAGATTAGAAGAACTATATCTCTGTATGCACAGTATGTGTAAATTATTAAAAGCAAATAAGAACCTCCCTCTCTATTCTTTTCCTATAAAGAACTGGGGAGGCCAGAGAGGAGATGCAGTTGTTCTAGTTCCTGACACACTCTTTAAATAATTGTGGGGCTGGAGGGCTTAAAGTGCCCCTGAGTCATTGGTTCAAATTCAGATGAGAGTGGCAGTGACCTCAATTCGCTACCATCCATTTGGGGATGTCTGTGAAAAGAACTAGTAGCTTGATCTAGGTCTTAGCAGAAAAATGTTCCCAGTCAAAACTCGCTGATTTTATGTAGTAGTCTTTGGGTCATGATTTTGGAATAAAGAGAGAAGTTTAACTAGTTCACCGTTGATTTTTTTTTTTAAAAAAAAACTTTCATTGAAGAAAAAAGATTTTTTTCTACTGAAATCGTATGCATAATTTTCTGAAAAAATAGCAGTTACTCTATGTTATTGATGGTAAGGTAGCCTGTGAGTCATCATTTTAAACCCAAAAATGAAAGAGAAGTGATGGCAAAGTAAAATGACAGGAGTAGTAATGTTTTGATTTGAATATGAACAGTCCTACAGTTCAGGAATTCACTGACTGATTCTGTAATTGTAGAGAGGCCCTTGGCTGTGTGTTTCAGGCACTGCAAAATAGAAGGTATTTTGCTATTTCACTTCAAGTTCAGTCGCATCTCATTTTGCTTTTAAATGATTATGCTTTTAGAGGCAACCCAGTTTCAGATTGCAGGATGGGATTTCATTTTCTGCAGATACTTCAGCTCATTTATAAACGCATTGCAAAAGAAATGTTTGGAGAGTGTGTGTGTGTAAGCATTTCATGTATGTTTATGTGTGATATATATAATATCTCATTCTCTGAAGATATTTTTTATATAAAAACATAAATATATATATATGTAAAAGGCCACCAGAAGGCATTCTCCTAAATCTTAGAATTATAAGGGAAAATTTACTTTAGAAAAAGACCTGATGTTGGCTTTTATATTTAATTTCCCATGCTTAACCTTATACAAGAATAATATAAACAAATTTATAGCAACTTTCAATAATGATGTATTTTAAGAATATGACCATAGTTTTTTTCAAGCTTTTTCAGCATCTGTAAAGAATTTTCTGAAGAATATGGGTTTAGTGCCATCTTGTGGGAAAAAATCATAATTACTTTTTTTTTCCCTCTAATTGTTGTACCTACTGGGTTCATTTAGGCCATAAACAAGGGGACACTAGATAAACCCGATGGGGGATAAACACAGACTAAACAAAGTTCTTATTGTAAAATAAAAAATTTTCAACTTCTGAAATTGAACTTGCTGGGTTTAAAACATTGTGCCTTAATGTTGCTTTTTTCCTGCTGCTGATCTGTACTACTTCATTAACTTGGGATAAAATGTCTTTCCAGATGGTCTTGTTGCTTTGTGATGCCTCATTTTTTTTTCTCGGTTGGATCTGACTGAAGACTGTTTTGATTAGAGCTACTGAAATCACTCTATATTGATTTTTATTTCCCCACTGTGGCAGAACATACAGTTCTGAAGCTCCTTTTCAAACAGTTTCAAAGGGAAATGATTGTGTATTATGGTTATTCAACTCAGCACTATTCCTGGCTTCAGTAGAGAAAATTAAAATGTGAAGACTGCAGACTGCTCTCATATGTACTTTGTCTGATAAAATATACCAGGGAGAGGTTGAAATTGGAGCTTGATTTATCTATTTTTTTTTTCTTTTTTTCCTCTTGACTTATAAGAAGCTGTACTGGAAATTGTAATGTGAATAGCATATTCACATGATTTTTCTAATAGGTTAAAAAGACATAGCTAAATAGTTTGATAATCACAAGATAGAGAGGCCATGCAGGATTTTAAGTTTCCCTTCTCCTGTGGTGTTTGTCTTTTACATCAAGGAAGATTTTGCGTATGGAATCTCTAAGCAGAGATTTCATATTTAAGTTAGAAATTTATTTTTACTTGCTTTTACTGTAGTGATTGACTTGAATTCTCTATTTAACTAGTGGTTGGGACAAAGAGCATTTTTGGGAATGACCACCTGCCTTGGGCTTGTTCAAAGGCATGCAGATGAGAACTGATTGATGCCTAACACTAGAAAATAGTCAAGTATCACAGCATATACTGCTTGCTTTGTTAGGTGGAAATGTTAACATGGAAACTTTAAGAGGAAGTTGCTTTAAAAGATAATGAGAATAATTTTAGTAATGAGACATGAAATAGACTGGACATAACTAAAAGCATTAAGGCTGCTCTTGTTTGATCTTGACAGCAGACAAAATATCTTTTGTTTTGCCTTTTACATAAGAAGAAGCAGAGATACTAACTGCTTAAAAACATTAATGAGCCCAGACACATTTCTTGGAGTAATAGTGTGTTAAAATTTTATTTATTTGTCATATTCCATGTAATTAACTAAAGCACTCTGGGTATGACATTTTTTATGTCCTAGCATTAAATAAATTATAAAGCATTAATAATATAACAAAAGAGGAACATATTGCTATTAAACAAAAAGCTTGGCATTAATCATCACTACATTGGAAGAATTTGTTCAGAAAAAAAAATGAAGCTGCTAAAAATCAATGAGGATTTTTTTCTGGAATTTTCCTCTGTATTTTGTTTAAAATGGAAAAGAAACAAAATTTCAGTTCTGAATGTCCAATGCAGAGTTTTGTTTGTAGAACTTGAGGTTGAAGTTGTAGTAGTTCTAATAAGGATCCTTTGGATAACTTCAAAAACTATGCATTTTGTTAAAATCCTGACGATGACATACCTGTTATAGTTTATTTTAGTAATTCAGGGATTTGATGCAGGTGTTTTTGTGGGCACATCTTTGCAGACTCCTCTTGAGACTCTATTTGACTTCCTTCATTCCATAAAGTCTCTCTCTTTTGGCCTTCTGGCTTTTGTGACTAGAGGCTGCAAAAGTTGGCCTAGGAGTATTAGACTGTTTATTTACTTAAAGAAAGCATAAGCCAATTCCCTTTTCTAGGATAGTGGGACTGACATAGAAGATTATACAAAAGTTTGGCTTTTAGAAGATTGTCTACTTTGTGCAAGGTACAACACAACTGAATTTCCACTGGAAAGTGCAGATTGAGGTAAAAAGTACTGTATCTCTGCACTTGATTAAACCTGATTGAATCATTTGATAAATTATAGCATTTCTCCCTTTAATAAATAGCATTCAGCTAGTATCTTCAGGAAATAAACAAAGAAGTATTGGATTTTAGAGGCAAGGTGAATTTGAAAATCCTGTAATATGATCACTCACCAGAGGAAGGATTGGCTATGCTGGAGAAATGTAGTAAAAGAAAGAAGAGAAGGACTGCAGAGTGCGCTATTTCTGTCTTATGTGGTTAGTTTTTCTACCCCCAAACACACCAAATTAACTAATTTGCAGTACAGTAAATATGTATTATGAAGAAATGCTTTTTGGCAGAATGACAAAGTACTTATGATAGGAGACCTACTTAGAGCAAACAGTAAAGCAAAGGAAATAAATGGAAAAGACATCTATCAGCCGACAGCAAAATCAGCAAAAGGGAGATTATTATTTATGGGTTGTAAGACTAAAGTACCAAACCACTATGAAATTTATAATACTAAAATGGTTTAGCCTACAGTTACCCTCAGTTATAAATGCAGATTCATTTTTGTTTGATGATCTCAAGTTTTAGGAGATACTTGCATTTCTACTCTTCCTTGATGCTACCAAAATATTTATGGGAGATGACCCAGATAAATTGACTGAAGAGCCATGAGCCTAATAGTTCAGGGCAGATTTAATATAGTATCTGTGCTGAGAAATGCAGATGTATAATGTACATGACAAGATTCCTTGTGTAGCTTGCAGAATACGATATTAAGGACAAACTTTACAGAATTTGATAAAGCACAAAATTTGAAAGCATCTTGTAAGGAAGCTAGTAAACAAGATTTCTCCCTTTCAAATAGCTCAACTAGCAAGCTGTGTTGTGCAGAAGTTGTCCCACATCTGTCACACCTCAACAATTTTTATGACACTTTTAACATATTTTGTGTGTGTGGCCTGAATCTTCTGTGATTTTTTTTTTTTTAACCAATTACATGTTCTTCTCCTCTCCTTACTCTTCTTGTCAGTGGTGCTCATTGAAGCAAAACTATTGTCAACAGATTCTGAGAGTGTTGTTTGGATACCTGATTTTTAAATTATATTAGACAGATAAGCAAATGCAGTGAGGAATCTATGTGTTGTTTTGTTCTGATTAGGAAAAGACTTCTGAATCACTTTTAGTTTTTCTCTAGTAAAATAATGTAATGATTTGCAGGTTTTTCTCTTTTAATACTGATACTTTTCTCAGTTATATAACTAAATTTAACATTAAAATTGATTTGGAAGCTGTTCATAAGCAAACTTTTTCATCTTCCAGTAATGAAGCTCAAATGATGAGCGATGAGATTGAAGCAGTTGGAAACTATAGAATAAATATTATGAACTTATTTATGGGGTCCATAATGCAGACTTGAGGTTGCTAGATACTCAGTTATAAGTGCATTGTACATGTACTGTATACAGCTGTGCATGCAATTAATTTTTTTTTCAAGTTATAAAACTCAAGCTGGTATCAGGGAATGATCATTAATTTGTCTTTCCTTTTCGCTGCTTTGTAGTTTTATTTCAAATTGTGGGTGCAAATTTTGAAAACTTGCACTATGCTCAGTTGGGAGGCAGAATAATGGAAACCTCAATGTGTAGTTTCATGGGTTGCCTCTTGGAATTGGGCTGCAGAGAAATCAAGCAAAGCCCTTGCGTGTTTTGGGAGAGATATTAATGTATTTCTAAGACAGTGTGGAAATCACTCTGTAAGTTTTGGTCAGGAAGCTTATTTTTAATAGAAATTATAGAATGGAAAAAAGAGTAATACCAAAAAAAAAAAAAAAAGAAAAAAAAAGATTAAAAAACCATGAAAAATCTTGAGTCTTTTTTTTAAATTCTACAAAGTTCTAGATGTGTGTAATGACAGCAGAGTGACGGATATTCATAGCACTCCCACATTCTTCGCCTAGTGCAATTAATTACACAATTTCTTTTCCACCCTCACAACATTTGTTCTTTCCTTTTCTTAGCTAGATTCAGACAGAAAAATCTGTGCCAGCACAATTATATATCTGGTTCATATTCATCATATTCAAAGATCTTAACTCTTGAAGACTTCATCCAAAAATGGATTCTCCTATGCCAAAGTAGCAGAAGTCTACTGTATTTGAGACTATTTCTTATGTTTTAACAGTCCCATTCTCACAAAACTGTTACTACTGTAAAAATTTTTTTTTCTTCTATTAAATGTCATTAAGAAGACATAGCCAGTTAGAGTTAGTGTTACGGGAAGTACCTGAGGGTTGTACTGACCGCTTCAGGATAGAAAGGATAGTTGTGACTTGCTTTACCTATCGAATTTTGTGATTTCTGATCTGTGATGCATATTGATTTGGAATAATTACCTATGCCATCCATATTGTGTTCTTGTGGTTTAAAAGTATCAAAGTTTACATGAGTGCTTAGTGGGAAAATAATCCTACTTGCAGAATAAAGGGAAGCATGCACTGTGGGGGAAAGATATTCAAAATATTTGAAGGTAGGTAAGGTAGATTGATTCCATCTGGTATGATCTGCAGTTTCTTTGCCAAGCTTCAGGGATAAACCGTGGATATATTATTACTATGACTGTTGTTTGATGTGAACTCTTCTTCCTGTTCAATATTTCTTCCTTGCAAAAAAATTGCAAAATTTATAAGGTGTCCTGGAATCTGAGGTTATTTAGTGGCACAAATGAGGGTAGCTTTGTTTTTAAATTGTTTATTCAAGTATAATTTCTAAAGCACTAGCTGACAGATATATTAGGAGGATTTCATAGAGAGGCAAGTCCAAAGACTAGAACTCTGAGCTATGATGGAGACTCATACTAATCTTGTGCTTTAAAGGACTGACAATCTCTTTGGCTTAAAAGAAGACTACTAACCACTTAACCGCTTACATAAGCAGTTCTGACTGTTCTTAAAAGGATAGATACTGCTTTCAGATTTCCGCATCAATAAAACTTACTGCATGGGCAGGTTTTTGAATAGGAATACTTATCCTATATTGCAGAAGTTCTGTTGAAAAAATATTGGAATTCTTTCTGAGTTTCCTAGAATATTCCAATAAGCCCAGCTGCTGATGTGGACACACAAATCCCATCCCCCAGGAGCCCAAACCTGAGGCAGTCAGGAACCATCATTTTCTATGGACTGTTTTACAATTTTTATTTTTAGTAGTCTGCATAACGATCAACTTAAAATAGTTGAAAACATCTTCAAATAAACTAACCTAAAATGTATCCCAGGTGCAAGTGGACATATTCCAATGTATTTTGAGGTTTCTATGATATTTTTTACTTGAGAACTTATTTTTCAAGCAAATTGTTACTTTAACCTGCCTCCTTGCTTTTTCATTTGATTATTCATATAATGAACGATGTAATGGGATAGCGGGTACTCATTTTCTTTTTCCTCTTCTTTTTAGCTGTCTTCACCAAAACAACCATATTTGTGTTCTAAAACTAGGTGAAA